>JADDOH010016894.1:0-37729 GCA_016648135.1 Agrypnia vestita | reverse complement strand
ATGGGAATAGGGGGGAAATGTTACCCGCCGGGTCCCAAAGAATAAGTATGCAAAATTTGAATCGAATCGGACAAACAGTGTGGATTTGTATAGAGAACAGACAGAGTTTTATAGGTATAGATTAGCATTTTGATGCGACGGAAATTTTACAAAAATTAAAACCAGCTTTCATTTCGTAGTAACTTTAACTAAAGAGATAAATTCAAAAGGGTCCATGATTTAAATATGTCATTTTAGAATAGTACCAAAAAGTAGGTACTTGCCCAAACATCTGAGATAAATTTGCATTTTTTCGTACGGGTGTGTGTGTTTGTGACCCAAAATGTAAGTGAAAATGCATTGTCATTGACATCAAGCCGATGCGCAAAATTTCAGCTCGATTGGATGACGGGAAGTGTGTTAATTTTCACTTCCAAGGTTCTTCCACAAGAAATCAAGCAAGAAGCAGTGAAAGGATTAAAAAATAAATATGACATACATTTGAGAAATATTAATATACAGAAAACGTTTATATTATACAGGGGATGATAAAGCTGGACCACAATACAATATAAGTAGATTTTTGCCTTAATTATGATTAATACCAATAGTTAAGTAAGTAAGAGACTTCAAATTTAGTATTTTTATCAATATTTCTGACTATTATATTCCGTAAAAGTTATCCAATTTTATGAACTCATTCACTTTAATACGAGTCAAATAAAGGGATTGTCAAAATATTTTTAAAGCTTCTGTTAAATACAAAATGTATTGTTTCAATTTAAGAGTTGGCAGCTTTCTAACGTACAGAGCAAAGGCGTAGCTCTTTATATAGAGAAATCTCTTTCTCCACCCTTTTCGAGTATACTCACATGTTCGACTGGCTTACAGGTGTTTCTAAAATATTCTAGAATCATTCAAACCTTCGACCGAGTGCTGTTCCCCTCGATTTTAGAATATCACGACAATTATACCTCCATCTCTAGTAGGTTTCTTCATTACTTAAAATGTTAACTTAGAACAGGTGTAGTGAAGAAAAATCTGGAATTTTCTGGAGCGTTTCGGAGCGGAATGGAATGCTCTGAAACTGTCCAGAATAAAATATTCAAGAGTCGCGCGGGGGTGCGGGACCAACGTAGCTATAATTAATGCTCCACCGGGCAATCGGAGAATTTAAGCAATTATTGGTCGAAGTTTCTTATTTTAATCCTATTGCAACCCTCTCAGCCCAGTGGCACGACACTGGCTTCTCACCCCCGGTGACGTCACAATAAATCTATGTGATTAGCTCAAGCTTATGTATTTTTGTGATGTAATGACTTCAGTAATTGGACCTCTTAGCCTGTTGAAGCTTTAAAAAATGATTGTGATTATTTTTATATAAAAAAAAAAGAAAAACTGTAGAAATTTTGATGTTAGAGTTAAGGAACACTTAAGGTGTTTTAATAGTAATAATTATTCTGAATTTTCTAACCATCTTTTGGCTATGGATCATTCTTTTGATATTAATAAGGGTTTACAAATTTTACATACAAATTATACAGAATCACTATTTGATAAATTAGAAATTTTGGAAATAAGAAAGAGTGTGAATAGTAAATTGAATGTTATAAATAATCAGGTCCTTTTTGCAAAAAGTCATCTTTTAAATTTATTTTCATGTTAAGTAGGTACTTTATATTATCATTTTCCATATATAACTTTTTAATATTTTGATTTATATTTCGATTTTTAAATTTTATTTTTGTTATCCTGACGAAGAAGCCATTGGCTTCGAAACATGTTGAATTTTTTCAATAAATAAGTGGTGTTTACAAAGTTAATTTATATAAATTATAATTATGTCACCACAAAATAAATTTGCTGTATTTGAAGAAGACTTTAAAAAAAGATAATAAAAATAAATTTGCTATATTTGAAGAAGAAGACTTTAAAAAAAGATTTCAAAAATAGTCAAATTGCCTCTAATATCTGACAGCATGTTAATAAATGCCCGTATAGCCGTTCTTAAGTTATTAAATTAATGTAGCTACATGTTTGACAGTGCGGTCAAATTAACCTTCTCAAAATAATTTTGTATACACGATGTACACATACATTAACAAATATTTTTTCAGGAAAATGGGTCACTACATTTCTTTGAGCATTCAAACCTAATATCAAAACAAGCTATTGAATACTATTGATGAGGGTCAGTTTGAATTTCTCTTTTTCCTGCTTCTTTCTTCCTTTCTTCGTCTTTCTTCTACTTCTCAAAGCACGCACCCACTCTACATTATTATGCTCGCGCAGCTCTTAGAGATTATTCTGCAAGAGTTCTTGCGTAGGCGGGTCTAAAAGCTTCTGCCTAGCCTTTTGATAAGATTTTTCGAAAGTTTATTTTTTTGAAAATTCCATTAATGTAACTTTTGTAACGCCAGTGAGCTTTGAATTAATATTTTTGAAGTAAAACGGACTTCTATAAGTCAACATGGGGTTCAAAATTCTGACATTTAAAATAAATTCTCGGTAAGACTTCATTTATGATAATTCTCCTACGGATAACAACCGTAATACCTACTCTTCCTATTTATGTTTCTTTGTGAGAAATAATTATTACCAATTTTATTTTGTTTTCTTGTTCACCACTTGCACTGTATATGCTTAATCTCTACGTAGCACATGTTCCAATTCGTACATGGTCGCATGGCACCGATACATTGATTATTTGTGTATTGCTAGAGCAGGTTAAAGACACGTTTAGTTGGGATATTGGTTTAAGCTTGAAATAAATAATGTATTGTTTTTAATATATTTTGTATCCAGCATTCTATTAGTGTCTCGTTAAAAAAAATTAACTCTGGCAGACCACGTGCATCCCTCAGGGAACATCCCTCAGGAAACATCCCTGTAGAACAATCGGCCGTATTCTGAAATAGGCAATATTGTATAACATTGTAATTGTGTTTGAAATTAAGGCTGGACATTCTCCGCAAATGCAAATTTCGTCGTTTTTTTTACGAAAGTGAATGCTTTTATTATTCATTTATATCAGAATATATATACTAGACAATTTTTTTAAAGCAATAATTTTTTTCCTTATACAAAAGTAATAATCTGAACATTATTTACTATAATTAAGAAAATATTAGCATTAATCGACAGGCCACGGCCAAAAAAAGGTAGAAAAGTTTTAATTAAAATTTATATGTACGCATAATATGTTTTTTTATACGTTTAAAGTTTACTTCATTATCTTGAATCCGTACTTAGACAATTAAGAAATATTGAATATTAATAAAGTTATAAATTTGCAAGAAATTTTTACGTTTTTTGTTGATTTTAATACACTTTTTATTTATATAAAAAGATGATTTTTAACGGAATATTTATTCCTGTATTTTGAGGTCACTAATTAAAAGTTAGTTTTTTATTACAAATACCTTAATTATTATTTAAAAATAATAATTCCAAAGTAATAAAAACCCACATTTTCGTGAAAACACGCCGAAATATGCATTTGCAGTGAATGTCCCGCCTAAATGAATCAAGACAATCAGAAAGCTCTAAGACGTAAACAAGCGTAAATTTGTCCACAATTATGATTAATGAGCTTTCTGATTGATTTAATTCATTAATTTCAAAGCTATCAATCTTAAACCTTCAAAATTGGCGGAAAAAAATTACAATGATATATAATAACTGTCAAGATACAGAAATATTGCTTATTTCAGCTATGTTGCCTATATCTGGTTATAATTTATCTTCTCAAAATATGTCTTTAGTCATGTTTTCCTTCTTCCAGAGCCTCGATTTCCGGCAATCTTGAGATGCAAGATCTCGCACTTCTCTGGATGTTACATCACATGTCTGAAATAAATAAATAATTTTTCTTTATTATCTCTGTCCATCCAGCTTATTTTGAGTATTCTCCTGTAGATCCATATATCGAATGCTTCAAGTCGCCTTATAATTCTTCGGTAAGCGTTCATGCTTATAAACTAACTAACTAACCATCACGCCGTTTCCCCGCAGGGGTAGGTAGAGGGGATTGAACGCCACACTCTTCTATCCTGGCACACCACTTTTGCTTCGGCCACATTCATACATCTTCTCATACAAGTTCTACGGTTGTTGCGGCTTTTAACGGGGCCATCATCAAACACTTGTTGTATCTGATCGTGCCAGGTCTTTCGCGGACGCCCTCTATTTCTGTTGCCTTCAATACTCGCCCAATATATTTTCTTAACCATCCTTACCTCGTTCATACGTTCCACATGACCAAACCATCTCAGCACTCCTTTCTTTATTCTATCTACCACACTACAGCCAGCATTGCATTCACGTCTAATTTGTTCATTCCTTATTCTATCGACCAAAGGTTTTCCACATAAGCGTCTTAGTGACCGCAACGCTTATTATCCATAAATTAATACCGAGAAAATGTAGCACCCGACTATTCTCATTCGTAATCGCAGATGAACAAGTGACTCTTTGTCCCGACGTCACGTAGGCGCCATGACACCTGCGGGCGTTTTCGCGCGAAATGAAAAATAGGTGGATGAAAATGCAATTATTTGCGTAAACGCTTTAATATTACTGAAATTATGTAATTTTCGGTAATAGTAGATGTGTACCCACATTATTAGGTGCAGAACTAGAGTAGTGGATACCATAGATCATGTAGCGAAGCTAAAATGGCAATGAGCAGGGCATGTTGTAAGGCAGGATGCTACGAGATGGACTCCCAGAGTTTTGAAGTGGAGTCTTTGGGAGAATAAAGAAGGCGTCGGAAGACCTCAAAAGAGATGGACCGACGACATGACCGCCGTGGATGGAAAGAAATGGCTACAACTAGCAAATAACAAGGAAGGATGGAAGGGTATGGAAGAGGCCTGTATCCAGCAGTGAAGAGACGAAGGCTGAAGAAGGAGAAAAAGACCTACATTATGGAAGGTGATTTCAAAATCTGCACCACGCCTATTACTGTCCATTTCCATTTTGTTGGGATGTAAACAATTGTATCAGCTTTGTCCTATAAACAGTTATACTATCAGCAAAAATGTCAGCCGCCTCTGCATGCTCATTCCCTAATAAGTGTAATCTGGGAATTACAGAGTTTGCTAATGCATTAGTTCTGACATTTCTACTATAATACAACAATGCATTGTGTCTTGATGACCTCGATGGAGCATATAAGTCGATCAGACTAATAATCTGGGGGCAATCAATCAAACTATTTACGATCCTATAAAGAAATATTAGGTCTGTTGCAGTACGTCTCATAGACAAGTTTAAAAGTTGTAAATAACTAAGGAGATATTCATAATTGATATCTTCCAAGCGTATATTTAATTTGTAATTAATAAATATTAAAAAATTTTTTGGACTCGTTCAATTGCCGTTTAATGATTAACATAGTGAGGCGACCAAATGATTACGATGGTAAATGCAGAAACAAATGTTCCTCCAAAATTTCATACGCATATCAGTGCAACCAGAAACATCCGAGGCTAAATTAGGGTGAACTGATGGTAAATATTATCCATAAATTAAGTTACCCCGTTCTTCATCACGTCGGCAGATTATTAGGTAGCTGTACCATCCGCCGCCCAGCCTCGCGGCTGGCAGATTCATATTGTTGCGGTCCGGCGTTTGTCCGTAGCGAGAGCGATTAATCAAAATTAGAATCGGTCCACGGCGAGCCGATCTCGCCATTATTTTGTGGATGAACCAAATTAATAAATAACGTGGAAATGTTTTATTACGCTGATTTTATGATTTTATTACCCAACAAATTGGAACAGTACAGTACGGAGGTTTTATCGAAATAAAATTGTATTTAAAAAAGCACGTTTTTATAAAAAAAAAACTAATGGAGGTGCGTGCATTCATGTACTCGCGGTCAAACTTCGAGATATATTATAGATTAAAATAAAACAAGAATAAGAGAAAGAAAAGAAATGGCTACAATAAGCCAACAACAGGGAAGAATGGAAAAATAAGGAAGATACCTATATCCAGCAGTGGAAAGACGAAGGCTGATGAAGAAGAAAGAAGAAGAAGAAAATAAAACACAAATCACTTTATTTAACATACAATATATAAGTATCGAGAACAGTGTTCTCTTCTTCAGGATTATTTGTGTACTAAAATTGAAAAAGTCAAACCATGTAAGTGTGTTACGGGGAAGGGGTGGTTGAAGGGAGGGTGAGGGGAGGGAGAGTCGAAGGTGTTAAAAACTATGGAATGTCATCTGAAGTGGATGGAATCTTAAGTGGAAAAATATTCTATAGTTGGCTGTGCACAAATTTTGTTCGGTTTTTTATTATATTTGAATTAATTAATATGAACACTTTTCCTAATTTCGAGTATTTCTAGATTATTTATTTGTGGGATCTTATAACTAATATGTAAAAATCCCACCTCCTTCAGATAACATTCTATAATTAACAGCTCCCCTTCACCGTAACACACTTGCATAGTTTATCTTTTTCAATTTTCCTAAACAAATATTCCTGAAGAAGAGAACATTGTTCTCGAAACATGTAGATTGTGTATCAAATAAAGTGGTGAAAAAAAGTGATTTGGGTTTTATTTTAATAATAATATCACCACAAAGTTCAAACCATCATTCAGAAGAAAAAAATTCTTCGAACAACAAATATTATAGACACGAATTTATATTTTTATAAGGGATAGTAGGTATTACCATACCGACTTATCTTACGGCTGGCTTAACTAATCACTTTATATAATGTAACGTAACATCTACCAAATTTTTGGAAGTTGTATATATATTTAAGTTTCACAACTTATTTCACATATGTGTTGTAATTTTTCATTTAGCTCCACCGGCGTCCAAACCTTTCGACTCCCTTAATTAAATACATATCTCACTAATGAGGTATCTATTTTTATTGGAATTTTATAATTATAAATATCTCGCTAATACACTAGTGACGCTATGAAAAAGCATGTAAAAATCGTGTAAAGAAAGCGAAGTTTAAGTTTACTTAAAATGAAAAATGTATGAAAATGAAGTTAAGCGAGAATCACGTGCGGAGCGCGTGCGGCACATGGGCGGCGCGTGACGCCGCCAGCCGGTTGAACAATAAATGTATAAGGATTCGATTTTACATTTTCTGTAATTCGGTTCAACATGATTGTTATTTTATTGGACCTTTTATGACTGGGACGCCGTTAACCCAGCAATCTGCCTGCATTATCACCCAATAATTGGTTGGGTCTATTGTTAAGGGCAGACCCAGTTTGTTTCTGTATTGCTCTTAATAAGGGTGGATTCAAATTGTAATAAAATCATCGGAGCGACTTCGATGATTTTGTTTTTTGAAGAAAAACAAAATTGAAATCGAAATCTTGGGAATTGAATGTGGTACTATTTTATATCTTACTCAATTTATTTAATTGTGTCGCGTTTTGCCTTATGACGATATTAAGAGTCTGATAATGCCCTAATGGCGTTCTAGTGCCAACCCTTATGTATGGAAGTGAAGCCTGGAATTGGCAAAAGAAGAATGAAAGTAGACTGAATGCGGTTGAAATGCGTTCACTAAGACGCTTGTGTGGAAAATCTTTGGTCGATAGAGTGAGGAATGAACAAATTAGAAGTGAATGCAATGCTGGCTGTAGTGTGGTAGATAGAATAAAGAAAGGAGTGCTGAGATGGTTTGGTCATGTGGAACGTATGAACGAGGAAAGGATGGTTAAGAAAATATATGAGGCGAATGTTGAAGGCAACAGGAATAGAGGGCGTCCGCGAAAGACCTGGCACGATCAGGTACTACAAGTATTTGAGGATGGCCCTGTTAAAAGCCGCAACAACCGTAGAACGTGTATGAGAAGATGTATGAATGTGGCCGAAGCAAAAGTGGTGTTCCAGGATAGAAGAGTGTAGCGTTCAATCCTCTCTGCCTACCCCTGCAGAGAAACGGCGTGATGGTTAGTTAGTTAGTTATAATGCCCTAACTAACTGAGTAACCATTTATTCACACTCTTCTATCCTGGTACACCACTAATGCCTCATCCACTTTCATGCATGTTCTTCGGTTGTTGAAGCTTTTAAGATAGTCTCTGACAAGTTGCATTATATACATTATACGTATTACTTATTATCACTCTTTACTTTTCCTTATTATTATCACTGTGTTGTCCAATCACTACTCGTATTTTTTTTAAATTTAAAATATAATAGAAACCTAAAAGGTTTATGGATAACATTTATGCATGATTCAATATAGGAATATAATAATAATATAATTTAGATACAAAGTCATTTTTTTATAGTTGGCCGAGTTTTAGCGTTTTTGTCACATCTGTTTTGAATTTGTCAGTGGTCAGTTGTTTGGTCTGTTGTGGTAGGTCGTTGTATAGTTTAAATTCGTTGCAAATTAGTCGGGATTGTACTGTTTTTGTTTTGGAATGTGTTATGTGGTGTTTTTCGTGTATTTTGTGTAATTTTATGTCTTCATCTTGTATTTCGCCAATTGCTAGTCTGTGAATGATTTTAGACGTTTCGATTTTTGTAATGCTTTCGATGTTTAATTGTTGTGTTCTACGGTATACAGTTTCAGTTGGTGTCCGGTATATCAGACCATTTTTAGTATTTTGTTTTGCTTTGTTACCATGTATTGGTGTCTTCCTGTTGGATGCCTAAATAAATAAATCAAATAAAGAAGAACTTTCATACATATTTGGTTTGTCTGGTCGTGCAAGGACTTTTGCAGATGCCCTGTGTTCTTTCTGCCTTCAACACTCGACTGATAAATATTATTTTCCATCCTTTCCTCGCACATCCAGTGATCTTTCTTTATTTTATCTACTACGTTGTAGCTAGCATTACATTCGCTTCTAATTCGATCATTCCTTACTTTGTAAAAACATTTTTATTTTTGGTAAAGCATTCCGCATTCCCTCTTTATTTGCGAACCGCTAGTCTTACTTCGAGTGACAGATTACTATTTGCCATAATGACATTCAGGGCACCATTTACTCTTAATGTCTCAATATCAGCCTAACCGTTCCTACCTATATACTTTCCAAATACATAAACTCATTCACTGATTATCATTACATCATTTATTTTATTTTTTATTTATTTATTAATTAACGCCCTATAGGGCTTTTACAACAGATTTACAAGTGTAGGTATATTAATAGAATATATAGTTTAAAGAAAAAAATAATAGCATGTAAACATAATAATGACATAAAGTGGAAAGAAAATACTTAAATACAGATACAAATATATAAAGATAAATATAATATAAAGTTAAAAGCAAGTATATAACAAGCAGAAGCATAAGAAAAACATATTATAATAGAAATTCAGGAAAATAGGACTAACTTGCTGGTCTGGAGTGAGATTCGAACCCGCGACCTTTGGATCACGAAGCGAGAGTCCTAACCACAAGACCAACAAGCCACTCATACTTCAACAATTAACTATTATATTGCTCGCCAGTCTGATTTTTATTTAAACTCTCGATTTTCTAGAAGTTTCTGATTTATTTCCATGTATTCCAGATACTGCCAGTATTTAATTCACTGTAAGACGTCCATAGTGCCCGGAAAACCTCCTTCTCGATTCTGTGCAATTCTTTATATTGATATAGTCTCGTAACAAATGAATAAATAAATAAACTGTGATTATTTTTAATATTATTTATTAGTTTTTGCTTGTCTTATATGATTTTCCACACAATTACATGATATTCGTATACATAACGCGACACATTCCATGAACAACAAAATATTATTTTGGTAGGGTGGAAACCTTTCTACCAAGTACTAAGCTACCAAATTGGTGATTCTCAATCATTAACCTTAAAATCGTTAACCTTAAAAAAAACATCCAAAATGGTTAGAAGACCCTTAAGGAACCTGCTCCAACAATTGATTAGTATTCTGCGACCCCTGAAAACTACGTGACGGGAAGTTAGTTAGTTAATTCACCAAAATAAATCATCTGTCGTCATTTTCATCCCCTTTAGTTAGAAGGGTCGAGGGGAATCTCAACAAGTTTCTAGATAACCAATTAAGGCCCAATTCTTCGGTCTTAATAAAGCCTTTGTTGTTGTTTACCCCAACTCAGTCTGGGGTGATCCTTCCCTCCAAAGTTGATAAGAAAACGTTCCTCTGGCGTTCGCAAATCCAAGCCGCAGCAATTGAGATCTGTCTTTGTATAGGTAAAAATAGGCTCTGTTTTGAGGGTCTTCCAATCGTGGTGCTTCTCAATCAGTCTTTCAATAATTAATACCGTATTTGCCTCAGTAATTTGTGCACCATTTTCGCTTTTTTTATGGCTTGAAAATCGATTGGAGTGCCTAAAGAATGTTGATTTTTTTAAATGGACTATTTATATATATTCTAAAATGATTGAGAATAAAGTATAAACAACATAGTTTACTAGATTCAGAGGAAAATTTGTAATAGACTTAATTTAATATCTTTTATTTTATATTAGTTAAAATATAGATGTGTTCTTAATTTTCCATCAAATAAATAAATAAATATACGTTTTATCAAAATTTTATTGTAATTTTGATCGAGTTATTGCGAACTTAAGCCGTTATAAAGCTACGTGCATATTTTATTTATTTATTTAATAGATAATACAAAAATTTTCTTATAAACCAATGATAACTAGCAAAAATTAACAATCAAATTATTATATATGTTATACCTCACCAAAAAGAATTTAGATCTTGTGTGTGGTGAGGGATAATCACTTAGTCATATTGGTAGTGTAATGTTATTTAACAAACAATGGCTTAGATAATATACCTACTATTTATCTAATATATCGAAAAATTTTGAATAAGCAGTCAAAAAGAGACTAAATTCAATCACAAAAGTCAATTCTACAATAAATGAGAATCCATTCGGGTTCACCAGGAGAATATGCACACGAGACGACACCGCAAAACATCTACCATCATGCAAAGTAAATTGAACATTTCAAGTAATTGCATAGGTATCTTCATCGAGTCGAAGGAAGTACTCGACAGTATCTCCCACGAACAACTCGTACCAGAACCAAAAGAAAACAGGATTTACCATACAGCCCCAAACGGGTAAAAATAAATATACAAGTAATATTCCCGCAACTCATTTAAGGGGAGGGTAAGGTTTTTAACTTTTTTTTTGCATTTTATTTTTAATTTTTTAAAATAATGTATAACATCGCAAGAATATTTTGTCAAAATTTCAAGTCAATCGGAGCAAAATTGACGATATTATGAACATTTGAGCGATGCTCAGACTGATTTTCTATACCTGCTCGGGCAGCTGAAGACGCGTTCACCTGAGGACTACCGGACGTGCTATTGTATTGGAAGAGTTTTGCGTAGAAAAGGACAAAAAGATGCTGATGATGAAAGCTCTTTGCTGTGTGAACATGGCATCGATGATTATGTGTAAGTATAAAATAAGTGTCGAGTTTTATTTTGAATTTTACAGTGTGCAAAATTTTAAAGCGTTTTTGGGAATCTCACGTTTTCAAAGTCGGTGTCCCTCATAACTTCAAAACTACTGCACTGATCCTTTTGAAATTTTGTACACTATTTCTGTACATAATTTACGAGGTAACGCTGGAGACTTTTTTCAAATTTGTTAATAATTTTTATTTTTTAATAACAAATTAGCCGATTTTTTTCGCAAAAAATAGCGTTTTTCCCTTCAAAGTGTTCCAAAAAAATGACAAGTTGCAATTCTCAAAAACCTCCCAGCGTTACCTGGGGAAACTTATTATCTAACGAATGATTTTTGATTTTTTGATTTTAGATGATCCAGCACCAAGTTATGAGGGACACCGCAATTCTACTTTTTTTCCGAGACCCGTCCGAATAATTGCTGCCATTGCCGTATTTTTTAATATTTTTTTTGAAAATTTTACACAATATTTTTAGAATGTCATACTTTAATGTACTATTCGTTTTAATAAAGAGATTTTGACTGTGTCGTCAGAAAAAAATCACAAAAACATGCCTTTTTTTGTACGAAATAACCTTACCCCCCCCTTAACCTGTAAAGATTGTTCAAATAACCTCAACATAAAACAGTGAGTATCGCTTGACACCCTGTGTGAGCCTAGCTTCTTCTTCATGTGCCCTGTCGGGTCCCCCCGACGTCGGCGATCATCTGGCAGAAAGTTTCCCCGTCCAGGGCAGTGCGGAACAGCTCTTCCACGCTTCTTATCCCGGTCCACTCTTGGATGTTTCGAAGCCAGGAATGCCGGCTTCTTCCGACCCCTCTGCGACCCTCAATCTTCCCCTTCATGGCGAGCTGAAGGATGGAGTACTTTTCGCCTCTCATTATATGACCAAAGTTTGAAATTTTACGGAGCTTTACAATGTTGAGTAACTGTCTTATCAAACTAATTCATTCACACATATTCATATACGGGAAATGAACACTGAACACGAACTTCGAGCAGTTACTGAACACGGAAGAATTCTCCCGATTGGGTGAGAATTCTTTTCTCTTCACAACAACCGTGTCGGGGGAACATCCATCCACCGATAATTTACAACAATTACAACCTAACCAAAAATCTAACTGTTAATTATGATCTTGAACTTGTTACTAATTTTTATCTCTTAGCAATCTTTCTCATTTACTAGTTGAAACTTGTTTTTTCGCTTAACCTACGCGTTGGGCTTCAGTCGAGCGACGCTACGAAAGGGAGTAATAAAAAATTTCCAAAAATCCAAAATTATACTATAATCAGGTTTCGCGAAAATAAACGACGCGTTGAAATATTTTCATAAAACTTAATAAGTTGTATGAAAAAATCATTCAAAATTTGAAAAATCCAAAAATTTATTAATTTTTTTTAACGAAAATTTGATAGATCTTTTTGATCGTCGCCACGAGTCTGCTTGCAAGGTTTCAGCTCGATTGGATCACGGGAAAGGGGTTTAAAATGGATCCAAAGTTTTTTCGTCAGACAAGAAGACAAGCAGACGCCACGAGTTAATATAAAGGGAAAAAAAAGTAGTTCAGGAATTAAACGCAAACCATATGCGGAGAGAAAAAAATACGAAATCAATTTATGCTCTTATCATCCAAGAAACGCCTTCTGTAAGGGTCAACAAAAACCTGTTGATGATCTGTTTGTTAAAAAATATAAAAAAATTAATATAATTATAATAAGTAGGTACCTAGTTCGTAGAAGTGTCAAAGCTACCAGAGCTGATGCACTTGTATAAGTATATAGATAGTCTAGTCACATGCAGAGTACTCAGAGTATCGTAGTCTCTAAATTTGGAATAAGTTGGAAAGATAGAATGCGCGAGAATATACAAGAAGATTCGTGTTCTCTATCTAAGGAATCGCGTTCTAACAATTTATATTGACAAGAAAGAACGAGACTATAGAAAGTGAATATGCGTGAATTGACAAACAAACTGTGATCCGAGTGACATAGACATAGACAACCAGTGAATGAGGAAAACCCGTGTTTGGAATATTCTAATGGGGAATAAATAAGTACCAGCTATGAAATAGTATTCTAGCTTCGTTTGTGTCCAGTGACTTTGTATATTAATTTAAAAAATATATATTGTTTACAGCTGTTTCACTTCGTTTTTCATCGCCGCGACTCGTGACCTTATAAAATATTTCATTACATTGAGAATTCATAAGTCTATAATTTATAATCTAGCAAGATAATAAAATGTGTGGGTATTAGAATAATATGAAAAAAAAAATTCGATATGGCATATCAAGAAAATATTGCCAAATTATGTTTTTGGTCCATGTATGAAATTTAATTAAAATGGGATAGGATGAGAAGGCGGCCCTCGTAGCCCAGTGGACATGAGGCTAGCATCAAACACCGAGGGTTCCGGGTTCGATTCCCGATGAGGTCATAATTAATCTATGTGATTTATTCAAGCCTGGCTATTTTGTGATGTGTTTCGCTTCTGTAATAGGACCTATTGGCCCGTAGAAGCATATTTTTTTTTTTAAATCATCTTCTGCCTTCGGATCGACTTTAGAGAATATAAATTAAAAGTTAAAAAAACTTTAAAAATATGTGGCAGTAAAACGAATTTAAAATGTATTAGTAACATTTATTAATTACAAGAAAAAAATTACTTGAATACATTTCTATTATCTACATCTGTAAAACACAATGTCTGTCTGTCCGTTCTCTATATAAATCTACACCGTAAGTCCGATTCGATTCAAATTTTGCATACTTTTGCTTAAGGATGCGGGTAATATAGGCGAAATTTCCCCCCTCCTCTGATATATTTTCAATGAAAATCTGTACCGTTTGACCGATCGGACTCAAAATTTGGAAACATATTCTTTAAAACATATTCTTTAGGACCCAGCGGATCACATAAGTGACATTTCCTCCAACCCTTTTACCCCTTCCCCTCCCCCTAATATATTTTCAATGCAAATCTACACCGCTTCACCGATTGAACCCAATTTTTGCATATGTACATATATTCCGGACGGAAAAAATAGGCCATATTTCTTCCCTAGACATTCCATTCATCCCAGCCTTGATCAAATAGAACCCTTTTTTTCCCGCAAATTTATTTTCAACCCGTGCAACGCCGGATACGAACAGTTAGATATTTTAATAATATTTCAAAATGCGCGAAAATCCCTCAGCAACTTATATATGTTGCACATTCACATTGAGCACATTTCATTAATTATTCCCACGACAATGTTACAAAAATCTCACACCTGTAATCATGACGAATTGCCCATGTATGAAGAAAGCAACGATTACTACTAGAACCGTAATTGGAACATACATAGAAAAAACAATCGAATAATCGATTTCAGTCTGGAGGCAGAAAAACTTATCAGAATGTAATAATATTCTACACGTGTTATATTGAGACCATTTCGCACCTTAAAAAAAAGTAAACCATAAAAACCAAGTTTAATTATACTTCTTTGTAAAATATAACAAAAAATAAAGACGAATTAAAACATATAACATAACACTAAACTTACAGTAATTTAATATATTTCTAAAATGTCAGCTGTTTTGAGCTTCGATAAGACACTTCGTGCTTTGAAGATTAAATTCTAAAAACATTTGTCAGTCAATTTAGATTTTCGACATACGTAGTGAAGTACCTATTATGCATACCGACGGAGTAATTCAAATTTAGAAAATATTCCGCGACGTTATCGTTCCGCCGTA
Organism: Agrypnia vestita; assembly: GCA_016648135.1. Classification (NCBI taxonomy): domain Eukaryota; kingdom Metazoa; phylum Arthropoda; class Insecta; order Trichoptera; family Phryganeidae; genus Agrypnia; species Agrypnia vestita. The sequence continues at coordinate 22,569 of JADDOH010016894.1, read as the reverse complement.
ATCAAACTTTTCTAATGATTCCAATTTGAAAAAAACAATAAAATTTCTAAAAATCCGAAATTATACTAAAATTATTATTTTTTTAACGAAAATTTGATAGATCTTCTTGATCGTCGCCACGAGTCTACTTGCCAAGTTTCAGCTCGATTGCATCACGGGAAAAGGGTCAAAAACCGATCCAAAGTTTTTATTGACGGCAAGCAAGCAGACGCCACGAGTAAATTTAAAGGGAGTAAAAAGTAGGAAAAAAATTTGGTCCACCCTAATGCGTATTATGGCTTTATTTTATTTATCTACCAGAATTTATAACTTACCTACCAGAAGTCATAATTTTGTTATATATAATCTAGCCAAGTGTAACATAGTATTATATTATTTACCTATACTTATAACAATATGCGTACCTAATAAATCTTGTTTTGATTGGTAAAGTAGTGATAGAATAGGCTGTTTTGTCTCCAAAATGTTTCTATTGAGTTATAATACATAAGTTTCGCATTAGACCTCTGAAGGTTTTGGTATCTGTAGCTTTTGATGCCAGGCTCCCGTTCTGTAAAAGCTTTTACCAATCTCCGATGGTTGTCCAGCCGCCGCGCCGCTCTGACGGAACCTTACCCCGTAAACTTCACATCCCCTTGCCTGACCTCTTGGAATAATAATTATCAGCTGCGGTCGGGCACGACCACCAGTTAATCCGGACGTAATCAAATATAAATTGAATCATCCCCTAGAGCCTCGCGTGGAGCGGTCGAAGAAGGCTTTGTCGCGGTAACAAGGCTGTCATAGAATGTGGCACGTTACGGCATCTCATGTGAAGTTTTCTTCAGAACCGTAGATTGTTAACAACGAACCACAAAAGCGAATGAAAATTACAGAAGACAGATGTTCGAAGAGCCCTGGAAGACAGGGAAACGGCTGAAGATAATTAATATTTGGGGTACCAAAAAAAATTATGTTTTTACGCAACTGTTGTCAGTCAGCTGTACCTCGTTTGCGTAAAAAAGTTCTTGCGTAGCGAAATAAAACCGAAGCGAAATTAATAAGTGCAGAAATTGATGGAATATTTTAATGAATAGTAAATAAAGTCTCAAAGCAAATATAAAGTGTCTATTTACGAGTGATAAATTTGCGAAATAGTGTAATTTAAGGATTGCGTTACATTTAATAGTGATAAGTGACTTTGTACGTTAGTTAAATTAATTATTCAGTAATCAATAAATCCTCTATTAGATCCAAGTGTTTTTATTAATTCCTCCTGCAGGCACGACACGTGACAATATTTAAAAATCTAATTTAATCGTACTTTACTTTATACTTCCGAATCGTCCAGTCTTGATAAATCTCAGGTTGATGGCTTAAAAGTCGTCTCGAGAATGTAAAAGATTAATGGGGCGAGGTATAAACGGATTTACTACCAACTGTTGGGATATAAAGAATGGATAATAAAAGCGAATAAGATTGAACAGTAAAGTGGAAAGGTCTTCTGAAAATGACTGATTACTAATAAGGCGTCAAATAAATAAATAATAGGTCATCATTGACGATGATGACGACGATGTTGATGATAATGATGGTGGCGATGAAGATGATGATGATAATGTCAACGACGATAATGATGATGGCGACGATGGTGACGATGACAACGATGATGTCGATGATTAACACGATGACGACAACGAGGATGGAAATCGTTTGCCGATGATAATTGGCATCAAATTCAAATAATGACATGTCATTCATATTAAATAATATACACAGCCCACAAAATATATAGACGTGAGCTAATGTAAATTTTTTGGTACATAGTCTGGTTTCAATGCGTTTGACTTATTACGAAATACTAGCAGAAATTGTATTTAACATATGTTATTTTTAGGGTGATTTTGCAAGATTTTTATCGTTTTACTTGACTGATATTAGGATATAGGATATTGATGGTTGTTTGAATATTTTTGACTCATAATCACTGCAGGAATCCGCCTATAAAGTAATGTGGACTAGCTCTGTTACACCCTGTATATAGAAAATGACATTTCGTCACCTCGATTTTTTCATTTCAGATAAAATGAAGTACCTGAAAACGCAAACCGCTAGACTTTTTCAGTAGAGCAGTGCATCCGCCATTGTGTTTTGCCTGACGAGGTTTTTTTTATAATTTAACTAGCTGTGTTTGGATCATCATAGAACTTTCGCGAACCTTCTAGAACATTCTCCTTCCAGAACTTTTAAGAAATTCGAATGTACAGGAACCTTCTAGACACATTGACACATTCTCCCACTCAGTTTAGAACCTTTTAGAACTTTCGGGAATTTTCTAGAACTTTCTTCTTCCAGAACTTTCTAAAGAAGGTTTTTCCGGAACCTTCTTGACTCACTGACAGTCAGCGCGCCTATTTTGAAACAATCTGAAGCATTTGCGGCCTTCCCATAACAAAACAATGTGCTAGAAAGCACATTTTCGTCACCCACTCCCACCCACGCACAGCCACCCCCACCAAACTCGCATATTTTCGATGTGACACCAAGGGCTATCCACCACCATAACCACCGGTGGGTGGTTGTGGCTGGTTGTGGAGAAAACTTGGCGGGTAGGGAAACACGGGTTTCTTTATATATATATATATATAAAGAAACCGAAAAGATTTAAATATTTGATCATTAATTTACATCATAATATTTATGCAAAAGGAAACCTACTAATCCTAACTAAAGATTATGATTGGGTTTTGTATTTTGTTAATAAGGTAAAATAACAAAGTAACATAAATTTATGTACAGAAAGAAAAGGAAAAGAGATAAATTAATGATCATAATAAATCTTTTTTTTTTGATCAGTAAGTAAAACCATAAATTTTTTTTTAGGCCTTTTTTAATAAGTCTTTTATAAAATTATTTTATTAAGTAGATTCGGTACTACATATTTTAATGTCCTTTTACCATATATATTCGTTTGTCGTAAATCTAGTACAATTTTAATGTAGCAATCGATGTTTATATTGTACTTCCCTATATTGTTTATATTGTCTTCAAGATACATTGTTACTATACATGCTATACCACAGTCAAAAGACCGTTCCATAGCTTTGTTCGGTAAGAAGAAAGCGGGGGAAAGTTGCCGGGTAAGCCCATATTACAAGCCTTAATATGATATTCCAAATAAATACATATTTTTTAGTTTAAATAAGGTTACTTACTAGAAAAACTTATTTTGTGTTAATTTTTTGCATCGTAACAACGCACATATTTTTGCGTACATTCTTTTGAATGTTGTCTAGCTATAATTATATTATTCTTATGGTAATTTTTTGTAATTTTTTGGCTACGTTTCCCATCAAATCTCGAATTCAGTAGGTACATTATAAATTAATTATCCTCGGTGACTGCGTCAATTTTTTTGCATATTGTTTTATCGTATCTTTGCTTTTATACGCCACATATACTTATAATTTGCTGTTGGTTTTCCGATTAAATGAAATCAAATATCAATTATTACTTATTTAATAATGTCCATCACTAACGATATTAATGCTACGCTATTTGGCTACTCTTAGATAGATCTGTTCCCACAGTCTTTACTGGAGGCCGAAATACCTATATGATAAAAGTACGTTATTTTTGACGAGTTATGAAGTAAAGAAATATGGTTGTTTGTCAATCATTTATATCCATACATAAGCTGTATCGAAGTTATTAAAACCTTTTCATATTCTGGGGTAAAGAAGTTTGGCTTCAGTCGTGCTTAAATGCCGCACTCTGGGATATTCAAGATAATGGAATGGCATAGATAATAAATAATAATTCCTTAGTATACAATTATATATTACAACTTTTAAACTTGTCTGTGAGACGTACTGTAACAGACCTAATATTTCTTTATAGGATCGTAAATAGTGTGATTGATTGCCCCCAGTTTATTATTCTGATCGACTTATATGCTCCATCAAGGTTATCAAGACACAGTGCATTGTTCTATTACAGTGGAAGTGTCAGAACTAATGCATTAGCAAACTCTGTAATTCCCAGATTACACTCATTAGGGAATGAGCATGCAGAGGCGGCTGACATTTTTGCTGATAGTATAACTGTTTATAGGACAAAGCTGATACAATTGTTTACATCCCAACAAAATGGAAATGGACAATAAATTTTTCTATTTTACCTTTAACTATTATCATTTCTACCTTTAACTTTATTATTATTTTATCCTATGTTTTTATGTTTTTCTTATGTTTTTTGGTATTATTATTATTATTATTATTATTAATTTTTAACTATTATTATTATAACTTTTAACTGTATTTTAATTTTAACTGTCTTATGTTATTTAAAAAAAAAAAATATTCTGTATATTGTAAAAGCCCATAAGGGCGTTTAATAAATAAATAAATAAATAAATATTAGTACTAACTAAAAATGGCAAATAAATTAAAATATTACCGGGATGGTGTAGACGGTGCCTTATAAATGAAATTCAATCACAGGTGAATAATCCGTAACCGCCGACGTGTTCCGGAGATTGCCGATGTTTACCGACGCCATGGGAGAGCGGTTATTGGAAGCGGATATAGAATCGCAGCGGCGTATACGTTCACGTGGAAATGCAATCCCATCCCTTAACCAAACTGGCCTACATGCTAACATCCCTCCTCCGTGCAGGGTTAATTCAACGTGATTGCGTTCAGGGATATTTTAAAGCAGGCAAGAAATATGTAGGTACCCGGAGAAATGTCTGGAAACATTTCATCGAAAATATATACCCGAGGAAGTAGTAATAGAAATGTGTATTTTTTCTAATTTTCTGATTACTTTGATCGCAACCGGAAAACTCCGATCCTCCATTGTTAAAATGTTTAAAAATATCTAAATACATAGATATTAAAATGCTTTCGGATATCTATAGAGTATTATTTGTAAAACATTAATTACCTCGCAGGACTATATTCCTGCTTTAATTATTAGTCGAAAATGTTCAAGCAACCATGGCCAACACTTATGGAGATTTGCATTTTTTCAATATTTCTGACTTATTTTTTACGAAACGTTCAACTATCGTTACCGTTAATTATTAATGGTTGATCGAGGTAATGATTACGAAAAATTCATTCGTTTTAATACAAGTTAAATAAAATGATAAAAGCCCTGCAGAGATTCCAATTGGAATGTTTTCCAATTGGAATTGAAAGGTAATTATTATTTTATTTGACTTGTATTAAATTGAATGAATTTTTCCATATTCGATATAAATTACTGTAATGATAGTTCAACGTTTTACAAAAAAATAATTCAGAAATATTGAAAAAAAATGCAAACTTTGATATTGCATAACTACATAACTATTGGTATTATTAGGTCATGGTTGCTTGAAAATTTCGACTCGTAATTAAGGCAGGAATATAGTCTTGCAAGGTTATCAATGTTTTCCAAGTTACTGTATATATATACGGCATATATATAAAGTACATACCTACCATTTTTTTACAGCAGTTATTGGTTTTTATTTAGCAGATTTTCGATAAATATAGCATATTATATATTATCATTATTAATCTAAATAAATAATTATGTTTTTGTTTTCTATAATGTTCTCATTAATAAACAGCTGAAAATATTTATGTTGGGGAGGAAATTTTTCATAAATTATTAGTTTTTCATAGATCAGTTTGGTTATCTATAATATTTTTAAGTTGTTGAAAATATTATTAATATTTAAAGCATTAAATTTGTGGTTAGATATTAAAACAGATTGTTAATTAACTTTGTAAAAACCACTACCAGATTTTAGGTCTACCGGTTTCGAGACGTACCCGTCTCTTCGTCAGGACCAACACTACACCACTACATTCACAACACTACACACCTCAACCATAGTATTGTTACACTTCCACCAATAATTGATCACATGCGTGTTAGTCCTGTCAGGGACAAACATGCACTGATTAGCCTATTGAACCATCAGGGATCTACCGAAAGTGAGTGAGACGGAGCGGGGTCTAAAGTGGGTGTTACCCCCACTTTGTAACACCCACTTTAGACCCCGCTCCCTCTCACTCTCTTTTTGAGGATTTTTGTTTTTTTTTATATTTGTAACTGATGCAGTAATAGTGGCTAACAGTGAAGCTGATCTGCAGTGCTTGGTATCCAGGATGTCCGATGTATGCATGCAGAGTGAACTTCTGATGAATGTCAGCAAATCGAAAGTGATGGTATTCGAGAGAGGCGAAAGAGTAACTAAGTGTGATGTAATTATAAACAACGAATGCTTAGAACAAGTGAACGAGTTTGTGTATTTGGGAAGTATGTTTAGTAGAGACGGCAAGGCTGAGAATGATATCGAAAGGAGAGTAACTGCGGGAAACAAAGTTAATGGTGCACTAAATGCAATTATGGCCAATAATAATCTGTCAAAAGAAGCAAGACTAGCGGTACATAATGGCGTTCTATTGCCAACCCTTATGTATGGAAGTGAAGCCTGGAATTGGCAAAAGAGGAATGAAAGTAGACTGAATGCGGTCACTAAGACGCTTGTGTGGAAAATCTTTGGTCGATAGAGTGAGGAATGAACAAATTAGAAGTGAATGCAATGCTAGCTGTAGTGTAGTAGATAGAATAAAGAAAGGAGTGCTGAGATGGTTTGGTCATGTGGAACGTATGAACGAGGAAAGGATGGTTAAGAAAATATATGAGGCGAATGTTGAAGGCAACAGGAATAGAGGGCGTCTGCGAAAGACCTGGCACGATCAGGTACCACAAGTATTTGAGGATGGCCCTGTTAAAAGCCGCAACAACCGTAGAACGTGTATGAGAAGATGTATGAATGTGGCCGATGCAAAAGTGGTGTGCCAGGATAGAAGAGTGTGGCGTTCAATCCTCTCTGCCTACCCCTGCAGGGAAACGGCGTGATGGTTAGTTAGTTAGTTAGTTAGAAAATTATATACCTACTTGAATAATTAAAAAAATACGAAAATACTAACAATTGGCATTTGATTGTCTTGAAACAATTTAACTAATAATTCTAAACATAGCGAGCACTTTCTCTTGAGTAAGACCGATCGACATTAAAATTATATGCAGCTTAAAAAACAGAATTCTAATTTTTTCACTTTTAATTATTTATTATTTACCTATTATATATTTAATTCTGTCCCATCAAATTGAAATTAATCTCACGTGTAGTAAACTTTTCCCCTTGGCACGCACAACTGCCTCCGCAATTATCCTTTCAGGCCTGAATATTTACGGAGCCTCCACACAGCCTCGGCCGTGACACACCCCTACACAGGGGATCATTCTCGACAGCGCCCTTGGTCAAAGGGTTATTGTGAACCTGAACATGGGTATACACGAAGGCAATACAGAAAGTAAAGATCTTTCAGTTTTAAAAAAATTAAGAAAATATTTTTTATTTTAACCATTAGTCATAACCAGCCAAAATAGTGTATATTTTACAATGCTTTACAGCTGCATGTAAAGACTGCAAACAACGCCATAAACCGTAGAAAAGCGTTTTGGTAGCATTAATGACGGACATTGTTACGTAGAGAATTATGCATTGTTTTTGATTTTTATACATACTAGCTGTTCGTAACCGGCGTTGCACGGGTTAAGGCTTAAGTTGAAAATAAATTAAGGGGAAGCAAAGGTTCGATCGAGTCGTATAGATTTGCGTCGAAAATATATCAGGGGAGGGGAAGGGGTAAAATAATATGGGGAAATATCGCCTATGTACCCCCGCGTCCTAAAGAATAAGTTTCCAAATTTTGAGTCCGATCAGTCAGTCGGGTCCTAAAGCATAAGTATGCAAAATTTGAATAGAATCAGACAAACGGTGTGAATTTGTATAGAGAACAGATAGACAGACATACATTGAGTTTCAAAGGTATAGATTATTATTTACACGATTTGGTAGCGATAACGACGGTATAGTTCTATACCTATAAAACTCACTGTCTGTCTACCAGTTTTCTATACAAATCTACACCATTTGTCCAATCTGACCCAATTTTGCATACTTATTCTTTAGGATCCGGCGGGTAACATAGGCGACATTTCCCTCCCTGGAAATATCATCCATTCCAGCTAAGATTAAATTTAATTAAATTGTTTTTATTTGAGACTTTTCAAATAATGGAACCTTTTTGTCCCCCCACGAACTTATTTTTAACTAAACCCTTACCCCGAGTAACGCCGTTACTCGGGTTAAGGGTTTAGAAAAACAGCTAGTAATTAAATATTTTATTAATAAATACTTTTACATATTTCTTCACATTCACATAAAATATAAATGCATTTATCATATCAGTTCACAAATTTTAAACTCCAGCTGTTGTAATCAAAAAACACATAAAAATGATTTGAATTGATTTTTTTTAACCCCATACTTATTCCCTGTTTCTTCTTGGTAGATTTTTACCCACGTCTAATATGGTTAGTCAGTTAAAAGGATAAAATAACAAATAATAATAAATATTCATTTTCTTAATTTTTAACTGAAAAGATCCTTACTTTCTGGATTATCCTGTGAATGCCTACGTCACTAGGAATATAATACGGCCTTCCGAAAGGAGGAGTACAATAAGACATAATTGAGCCACCGATAAAGAACCTTCAGAAAACTTAAGTCGGGAATTTTTCAAATGAATTTTAAAATATTTTGCAAAAAAATATTGACGGGTTTTACAATGAAAGTGCACTTTATTCAAAGTTTACTGAAATGATAAAATTTTAATTAAAAAAAAAAAACTATTATTCTGCTTCCTTATTAGAGAAAATATGTTCATGTCACTACTTTGTTTTGGAACAATAGACGGAAAGAATAAAACGCAAAATTTTCAATCCTACCATGTTCTAATAAAAATTGTCTATCATTTTGTATTTAAGACTTTTTTATTTAGATTAATTTGTCTGTCACCCACAAAATTCTTAGTCAATATTTGACCTATGTACCTACTTCTCAAGCAACAATCGCTTTTAAATTTATCAGAGAAACGTATTCCAGATGACAATACAATAATCATTGTTCTTAGGTTGGAATTGGTGAAGGTTGAATTGTATAAACTGATAGCTTGAGCTGGCTCATGTAGGTCTTAAGCCCAGGGCCACCCAATAAAGATTTTCTACGCATTTTTCTCATATAACCAGTTTCGTTTTTGTGAAAGTTCTTTAATTTATCTTATTTAATAATTATCCCTCTGTGGACAAAGTCCTGAAAATTCCCAGAAAATACAATCAACATATTGTTAACAATAATCATTCATTACTTTTACAAAATAATATATTTTTTAATATTTTAAATATTGAAACGATATTTTATCTGACGTTTAACATGGCAGTGACATCTGTCGGTGTGTATTATTAAAATACTGACGTTTATGTTTGAGGTTAAAAACATTCGGGAAAAAATATGTCTTCCACGCATTTCGAATTGATTAAGACATAAAAGAAGAAAATAATATTAGATGTACCTATATATAAAAAAAATAGCTTTTTAATAGGTACTAAGAGCGATCACAGTTTATGTATATGTTGATATATCAAAGTACTCCACTGATAGTCAAAAAATGTTTTTAAATTGTACTTCAATGCTCCCTAGGAGTATCTATCAGGATCATTAACGAGCGGTTCAAAGTGTGGATTTTTAAAAATTAACCCATAAAAACCAAGTTTTTAATATACTCCCTTTCTCATTGAAACAGGTTTCGCGCCTACTCCACGCGTCGAGCTCGCAAATTAAACAATATATAAATCGTTAAAATTTCTAAAAATCCAAAATTATACTATAAATATTTAAAAAATTTAAAAGAAAATTTGTTGGATCATTTTTATCGTCGCCGCGAGTCTGCCTGCAAGGTTTCAGCTCGATTGGATCACGGGAAAGGGGTTGAAAATCGATGCATGTTTTTTCGGCAGACAAGCAGACGCTACGAGTTAAAAGAAAGGGAGTAAAAATAAATTATCAATATTGAGCACGAATAAACGCAGATAGCACCCAAAGGAATCCGAGCGATTTTTCAAAATTCCGTCACGTTCACAATACGTGTTCCCGGACTTTATGGGGTCAAGTTCAAAAGCGTGGGATCAACTTCTTTCATGGGATCAGGCACAAGACAATTCCACTCATCCTCGGAATCCTCGTGAATATTTGAAGACCTCCCATTTATAGCTATATCCGTTTTAGTAATGATGCTACCTTTCTACGAGTTTATAATTTTATTTGATAAGGAAGGTTTTTTTCGTAAATGTTACAATTTTCTCAATTTTAAAAACTAATTCATTCTTAAATTCATAAATCATTTAACCTATAGCTTTTTTCAAAATAACTCCCATACTTTCATTATCAGTTTACCTTTTTTACTGTATTAATAAATAACTTGTATACACTATGTACCTATATATTATAACAAGGAATACGAACTGTGGCTCCCTCACCAGACTCAAGAGCTTCTCTTCACTGATGAGGTCTACATGACTACCAAGTATTAAAAAAAAATGTTTAATCTGATATGTTGCATATAAGAACTGTATTTGTACCATAAATTAAATAAATAAAAAATAAATAATAATAATAATTTTCTGTTAAACACATTGTCATTTTTAATGTCGGCAAGTTTCGATACCATTGTATTTTTTATTGGAACAGACGCAAACTAAATAAATTAAAAATGCGGGAGGAAATAATTGATGGACGTGGCTTCGTAGGTGACGGTATGGGATAGTTATTGATATGAATATGAAGTAAGCAATATATTGAAAAATAGGTTATTATTTTTAATTGATTAAGTTAATCATTACTTAAAATTAATAATCTAACCTAAGGCCTCTATTATTTTAACGTAAAATTACAGTGCCGTTTTCTTTTTTAAATGTGATTCCTTTTCTAAAATATGATTTGCGAATATGGACAAATTATTAAAACTTAGTATTATGGCTTAGGCAATAATAAAAATAATTGATCATTTATATAGCGCCATTTTTGTAAAAAAAAAATACCTGCGATAAAATAATGCGAACTATGACGTCGCATATCTCCATAACTATTGATATTATTAGTTCATGATAGCTTAAACATTTTCGACTCATAATTAAGGTAGGAATATAGTCCTGCAAGGTTATTATTATTTTTTTCAAATAACCCTGTATAAGTGTTTTATTTAGTCTCCCAATGCCGCTATCCCGCAAAATTATATAGATGGAAAAACAGTACTTTCTTTCAGTGTAGGGCATTGATCTGTTTAGTGGCCAGATAGATTAGCTTTACAATGTGAAATGTTTTAGTGAGCAGTCCAAACGTCGGTTAGCGCCCTTGTAGTGGTCGTGTTAATAAGATTGCTGACTGGTCAATCCCTTTACCAAAATTTTCTACATCCTCCCGTATAATATATCTTCTAATAATCCGTAACGCATAAATGTGTTACGGATCGCGGTTATTTAAAGAGCAGTTATTTTTTGATGCATCATGTTTTTATTGGATTTCAGGTGAACCAAACCGACTACAATTATTTTTATTACACTATTTTGAAGAAGCAGAATCCCTCTCACCAACAGGTGTTGCATGTGTTTCTATTAACACTTGTTGAGACGACACGGAACAAACATCATATTTTAATATACAAAACTATAATAACTCCTCACTTCAACTATTTTGCTACAGTCTTGTATTTGGCCAATGAAGGAATCATCAAGAAACTACAAGTGACGCAAAATAGGGCAATGAGAATTTTAATTAAAAAAAGTAAATACACCAGAATTGAAGAAATGAGAAAAGTACTCAATTGGATGGAAATTAAAAAAAATAATAATATAAATTTATAATGTTCTCATATTTGTAAAAAAAATTTCAATAACAAAATGCCAAAATATTTTTTGAACAAAATTATTGTAAATAGTGAATTACATTATATAACACCAGAAATAGGAATAGAATAAGATTAACATACAAGAAAAAAGGATATACACAGAATTGTCTAATGTACAGAGGTGTAAAAATATATGATGAGATGCCAAAAAACATGAAGATATAAATAAGATGAATCAATTTTAAAACAAATGCTATAATTATTGTAAAAATGGTATATACATATCCGAAACGACGAGGTGTTGAGCAGGGTGGGCGAAAAGAGGCGGCTCTTTAACAAAATCGCCCAACAGCGAGTAATTTGGATAGGCCATAATATAAGGCTTCCGGGCCTGCTTTTAAACATAGTCCAAGGAAACGTTGAAGGCAACAATTGTAGAGGCCACCCGAGATTAAGCTACGTAGACCAGATTATCGGAGATGTGCGCTGTAGCACCTACCAAGAAATGAAGAGGCTGGCAGGTGACAGAGAGGAGTGAAGAGGGCGAGTGCTTATTGCAGACCAATCCTAGGATTAAGACCCAAAAAAAAATGTTAGAATTGTAGAGCATAAGATGTATTATTTAATATAGATTGTACCATTGATTAAATTAGATGTAAATGTAAATATGTAGGTTATTATGGATAGTTTATTAGTAATAGATTTAAGAATGTTAAGTGTTAAATACTAGTTAATACACAAATTGTAATATTAACTAACTTAAGAAATAAATAAATAAAAATTATCGGTAATGCTATTTCTTGGTAATTTCGCATGCCTTAGTTGTCAGTCCCTTGAGAAATACATGACTACGTTTGAGATATAAATTATTAGAAATTTGTTGAGTGGCGTCTAGAGAGACGTACACTTTCGAAAATTAGACTATAGTTAATTGATATTCGAATCGTGGGCCATTTAACAGTGATCGATTTATTGTCGGGAGATAGGCAGTGTTGAAGCAAGAAGCGCTTATCTCCAGGCGCCGTGATTAATCACCAACCCCCGCAGCCCCGTTAACACCTTCAATTTAAATAATGGCTAATAGTTTAGGGGAGAAATCTTTCAATCTAAATCATTAATTACAATATGAAATATCTACTTTTTAAACTTTCTTTCCTATTTATTTATTTATTTAACATAACATTACATTAAATTACATTACAAATATAATTATACAATAATAATTTATCATTCAATCATATGTAACTACCCAACTAGGCTGGCTTGTTTTAGGGCAAGTTGCGTATTTCATTTTAAAACACAATATTCAAATATAGGTACTCATTAGTATATATAATTAATTAATTAATGATTTAAAGTTCAAGTAAATTAGTACATTAAAAAAATTAAATTAGATTGATACAATACAAATATTTTAATTAAATTAATACAATAAAAAGTTAAATTAGATAAATACATTATATAAATTAATACATTAGCATTAACAGTAGTTTTCCAAATAAGATAATTAGATAAATACATTATATAAATTAGAATAAACGTTTATTTTTGAAACAGATTTTTTCAAAAATATTTTAAGAATCGTTATTTGATCGTGTGTTAGCATCTTAGCTATCACCATCACACAAAAAAATGCACTCAGAAAAATGTTGTAAAAAAGTAACCCATAAAAACCAAGTTTTTACAATACTTCCTTTCTCATTTTCGGGTTTAGTATCTACCATATGCGTCGGAATCTCCATACAACTTTATGAAAATACCATTAAAAATTTTAAAAATCCTAAATTATGCTATAATTATTATTATTTTTTTACGAAAAATTGATGGGTCTTCTTGATCGTCGCCACGAGTCTGCTTGCAAAGTTTCAGCTCGATTGGATCACGGGAAAAGGGTTAAAAATCGATCCAAAGTTTTTCGACGGCAAGCAAGCAGACGCCACGAGTTAATATAAAGGGAGTAAAAAGAGATCGTATATGGTGAATACGCATTGTTATAGAATTTTTACCGACTACGGTGTCAAGTAACCAGTTTTGGTTGTATGGTCATGCAAGTGGGATATTACCACTGACCAGGTGAAGGAGCTGGTTTATCAAAATATATAAGAGAAAAATAATAATATTATTACTTTTTATCACTGCTTGATCACTGTTTATTCAAAGCTATAACATTATTTTAAATTTATATTTATCATATAATTACGGCTACAATAATAATTCAAACGAGAGGCGTAGTCCACGCAATGGTTGCGGACCACGAAAAGAAGTGGCTACCAAAGCCGCGGCATCGGCAGCAGGTTGGTCTTTCCGCTGCTCCGATGTTGCCAGGACGTGGCGAATAGCTAACTAAAACATCCATGGATTAGAAATGGTGGAATTCCATAGTTACCTTGTCCTAAGAATCTCCACTTTATCTTGGCATTGATCTTGCTTTTATTTGGGCGGTATCCTATTTGGATCATGTGTTTAACATGATAGTGATCCGGCTTGTTAATTTATAAATGTGGGTACCTATAAATAATTTTCAAAACATAATGATACATATGAAGACCCCATGGCAAAAAGTTGTTAACTAACATTTTTGTCAAAAATTAGTTAATAAGCCATCTAAACTAAATATTGTACGCTCTTTCAATTGGAAATAAGTACAGAACTTAAAAATAATTAGAACATGTTGAAATCATAGGGATGAACATGTTAACTACACTTTTTCATAAAAATTAAATCAGTTACTAATGGGAAGAACATGTTATCTTCAATAATTACATGTTCATGCCATCATTCTGAAATTAACACGACTTTTAATTTGATTGGAATATTTATGGTTAATATAAATTTTACTCCGGCAGTACTGTCATATATTTGTTTTTATTTGAAGACTATTATAATATGTACTTATTTATTATTTTTCAATAATTTTAAATGGTACATACCATGTTTTGTATTATTAATTAACATGCCAGGTATTTTGTAATTTTGGATAATGGATGGTAAAAACGGATTGCATTTGAAGGGTTGTTTGATGTTCGTGCTTTACCAATTTTAAAAAGGTGTTATTCTATTAAAAATGAGTTCCAGAGGCAATAAAATGGTTGTTAACTACATTTTTTTGGGGAAAATTAGTATATTTTTTTTTGTGCATAAATGCGTTTTTTTTATTTTGTAAATACTTTTTTGATATTTTAATGACATAAATCAATAAACATTATTCTTAAATTAGCAATAAAACATATTTTTCAAGGCAAAATGCAAATGTTTAATTATCTTCATATGTAATATATGGAAGGGAATGTCTCGTTTTTATGACAAATAAAAAAATTACGGTATAGATCGAGGAATTCAATCGACATATTTACCCTTTCACAGCGTTACAAATGACTATAATTTTGTAATATTACAAAGAGTCCCTCCAGTTGAATAGCACTTGTAGACGCTTCTCAATAAGCATGGTTTTGTTTTCTTATTTTTGAACTTGAGAGGAATATTATCGTCAGCGAGTCACCCACATCTGAGAACATGGGACATCCTTCACATGGCACCCTAAACGCAGGACTTAAAAAAAATAGGTCGCGTCTGTGATGGAATATTCCCGTATCTTCACAGTATGAATACAAATATAAGTATCCGAATACCCAATAGTTTACCAGCATTTAAAATACGTTTAACTTACTTTGTAATACACACACACAATATGAACTATTAGATTACAACTATAGTTTCGAGAGGAGCAGTCCCTCTCGAAACTGTAGTTGTAATTTAATAGCTCATATTGTGTGTGTATTACAAAGTAAAGTTAAACGTATTTTAAATTATAATGTTGCACCACGAAGTATCTGCCAAATCTTTCAAGGTTTACCAGCATCTTCAAATTTGACATCACTCCAGATTCTGATTATCGCGGAGGTCAGCTGTGCTTGAGGGATCAATACAATGGCTTCGCTCCCGGAGAGAACGGTCTCAGGAAGTGTGTAGGACGAAAAAGAAAACGAAGGTATAGATCGAAAGTGGGATGCTTAATGGAGAACCAAAGTGGCGCTCACGAACGCTCTGGCCGTGAACCGTACGTGATTTCGGGGCGTTGTGGAATGTGGAGGGTGCCTACCCTCTGCCGCCTTCTCTGCCCACCCCTGCGGGCCTCGCCTCCCCGTGGCTGGTAGGGGTGGATTGAGATGAATTTTATTTGATTCGGAGCATTTTCCATTCAAAGGATTTAAGCTGTAATCGAACAGGGTTGTTTAAATATTAATATTATTTCAAAAAAATTTCATTATTGCCCCACTATTTTGTACCTGTGTAATGAAGGAGATATAAGAAAATTACAAATTCAAAAGAATAGAGGGAAATAGATACTCCAAAATTAAAAAGATGCTCTCAACTAATTTGGATTAGTAAAAAACAAGGATTAAAATTAAATACAATGATATTCGTTCACAAAATATTAAACGAAAAAATGCCAATATATTTTAAAAATAAGATCAAATATAACACAGAGATACATAGACATAATACAAGAAACGCAAACAAAATTAGTATTCCAAATAGAAAAAAGACAAACACACAAAACTGTATTTATTACAAGGGAATAAATGAGTATAATAGCCTGCCAGAAGGTGTGAGGAAGCTGAGCAGAATCGATGTGTTCAAACAAGAATGTAAACGGTACATAACAGTGGAAAATGTATGAAGAGAAATATTATTTAATAAGTGTACATATACATATAATGTTTATAATATTAGCTAATGATAAACAAATATGTATCATTAACTAAATAAATAAATATAAATAAATAAAAATGTAACTGATTGTCATGTTGTCTTGCAGTTACTTATGTGTAAGGTTAACCCGAATTAGCTAACTCCACTTCTTAATAGTTAATATACTGTCATATTCATCAATAATAATGAGTTTATCATCAGATATACTTTATGATGTTTTCAATTAAATTTTAATAAGTCTTATTTTTTAATCCCAAATTTTTTTACGTGCGTACTATTTTTCTATGTACTATATACTTTTGCTAGTTATATTTTTTTCGTATATTACTTTTCCATGTATTACGTTAACCTTCAAGCGCTCGCGCATTCCTAATTTGCTCAAGCGCTCGCGCTGTGGCAATTTGATCGCTTACTTTTTTTCCTCCTACCTCTTAAGTTTTCATGATTTTTTCGCCAAAAAACTGTAGAATTAGAAAAATAACTTTTTATAAATGTATTATACATTAATAAACTTTGATATTTCGTTAATGAATAATATTATTTAAGTGTTAAAAAATTTCCTATAATATATAAAGAGTTTTTTTTTTAATTTTTATGTAATAAAAGAAGCATATTAATTAGAACTTAATAAACTAACTATACACATAAAAAATACTTCTATACTAAATAAATGCACAAACCAAACCATATCAACGTCAGTATCATCCCTATCTTTGCAATATATAACTATACAAGGAGTTTTTTTTGCAAAAATATCTACTCTACTGTATAAATATGTACTGTTATTTTTTATAGGCCCACACTGAAGGACAAACACAACATGAATAAGTTGTAACTAAAGGATTCGCGTCGCGGTAGATTGACCGCGAGCGGAGCTCAGATGGTTCGACATTGACCTGCCACGTCGCATGACGTAGTACTAAATTAATGTAAAGTGTATTCCTTAGAAAAATAGCTCATTTGAGAATACTTAAAGGCACGACACTATCATATAATTGACACAAAAAAATAAACTTAAAAATGTGACCAAATTGCCCCGGGTGCGAGCGCTCAAAGGTTAACTATTTTTTCTGATTTCTTTCTTATCACTTTTTTTCCGTGAATATATTATTTATCTGTAATGTATATTTTAAAAGCCGTATCAATGCGTATTGCTGGAGTGGGCCGGGACACTTGTAATTGAGTTTGAAACAAGTTATGTATTTCGAATGCACCTATTTTGAACCTAATATTCTGTGAGTTTCTCAGTAAAAATAAAATGAGGCTTACAAAAGCATGACATCAATTTTTCCCTGAAGTGTTTCTGAGATAATTACACAAAACCTGTCAGTACTCAAGGAAATTTCTTTGGAATCAATGAGACCTAGATTTTGTTAGAAATCTTTCTAATAGTCTTTATTTTGTCTTGAATATTATTTACAATTTATTTTAAGACATTATTTATTAGTAATTTTTTGTAAAAAGTGTTACTGTGTAATTATATCTTATTCAAAGAGTTTGAATAGTTATATATCGTATTCTAATGTCATTCTAAGACCACCTATTAGGGTCAATAATGACTGTCTGTGTGTTAAAAAATAAAATATAACTATAAAAAATTCATATTTATCTTTTAAAAATGGATATTCCTATGTTTGCTTCCAAAAAATGAGCACTTCTGATTTTTCTATTTGCATAATTGGATATTACAGTCTTTACTATGATGTTTTAGTCTAAAATGGACATCGTTAATATAGTTTTGGATTTTGCTGCATTTGCTTTTTATTCTACGAGGAAATTATTGTCTTTGCTTTCAATACTGATTTGCAAACATGATTTTGGAAGGGATCGAGTTATGTTTCCTATAAAATCTCGAATGTAGTACATTCTGAATGTGTAATTCTCGGTGAATGCCTTCAAAATATTTTTTTTAATTTTTCGGATATTTCTGCTTTTATACTCCTCAAATATATTATAATAATAATTAACTTATAATAATAGCGCCCTTGAGGTGAGTACTCGCGAAAACGGCGCTATGTAAACTATCCAACTATTATTATTTATTATTAAAATGATCGATGATGTTTCGTTTATCTAATGGGTGAATTAATATCTCCCAGCAGCTGTTGAAACCGAAAAAATGCAGCAATTTAATTTATTTTGTTTATCTAATTTTAAGAATAAAAAGACATCTATGGTTCCAGATGATGTGTGTATATGAGTTAGTGTCAGATAAAACATCGTGTACACGGCACGGTCCTAGCGATCTCGAGCGGCGATCGGTGAGATTATCTCTTAATCAAAATCTCAACACACGTGCATGGCAGGTACTGGACTTACCCCTACTTAATCTCTGCGGCTAACTTCCTCGTATTCCATCCATGGGGATGGACCATATCACAATATATTCTCGCTTATCCCAGGGCGGTAGGAAAAAAATGACTCTGTTAAAAAAAATGGATAATCTCCACAAAAAAATGGAATTATAATCACAAACACGACTCGAATTAAATCACAAAACGACAGGAATTAAAACATTTACATGCATAATCCCCAACAGCTAGCTATACGGCACAAAAATACGAAAGGAAATTCGTTTGCTGCACGAATACACTGATGCAAAATTTACACACGACTCCAAATTATTTGAATGATGAAAAAACCGCACAATCAAACACATTTTAACGGCACGAAAATACAATAACGAGCAAACAAATTAAGAAAATAAATAATTAAATAAGTCTAAAACACACCACTTATGTGTTTATTTACTTTAACAACTAAGCGTGTTTTTTTGCTTGTGTCAAAATAAATACGCCATTGGTAGAGATCCCAGAAATTTCGTGATACGAGATGTTCACAATTTCTTCCTTGGCGTTTTCATAACATCATTTTTCTTAAAATTTTATTTATGTAACAAATATGATCTTCTTGATAGAAAAATATTTCAACGAATATAATATTTTAACAAATATTATCTTTGAAAATATTGTAATAAATATTATCTAATTGATAGAAAAAATATTATATAGAGAATTTTTAAATAATAAAAAAACTAACCCATAATAACCAAGTTTTTACAATGCTCCCTTTCGCTTTGAATCAGGTTTCGTGTACAATGATTCCAATTTGAAAAAACCATTAAAGTTTCTAAAAATCCAAAATTATAGTATAATTATTAATTTTTAAAACAAAAATTTGTTAGATCATTTTTATCATCGCCACGAGTCAGCCTGCAGCTTCAGCTCGATTTTATCACGAGAAAAGTGTTAAAAATCGATCCAAAGTTTTGTCAGACAAGCAAGCAAGCAGACGCTACGAGTTAAAAGAAAGGGAGTAAAAAAAACAGAATCATTTAAGGTCCCCGTTAATACGCAGCCCGGTTAATATGACTCCGGATAATCCGGAGACTTCTGTTTTTCAAAAGTGATGAGACAAAAGTGGTGTGTTATAACCTCTCTACCTATCCCTACGAGGAAACGGCGTGATCACGAGTTAGTTATTAATGTGAGTAAAAATTATACGGGTATTCATAAATTTGTTATTCTACGCACTGTGAAATTGATATATATCGCAGGCTCAATACTCAAAGTAGAAAATTAAAAAAATATATTTTGAGATAATTTATTGCAGTTTAATTTTAAATTTTGATTAAAAAAACTTCTTCTCACAAATCAATCACTTACGCATCTTTTTTTTTTAAATAATTTATTTATAACGTTATAATGAACCCTGAAATAAATGAATGAAATGCCACATAAAAAAATAGATTTCACCAGATATACAGTAATAACATTATTTATTAATCATTAATTTTTCATAATGGTATATATTTGTAAATAATGAATAACTTACTTATATAGCTTATTTAATAGTAGAATGCGTAAATTATCTATTTTTAGCATTAAATACCTTGCTATTTGAACAATTTTTTGGTGTAAATATCTAAAAACTACCAAAATTCGAGTAATCTAGCCCACGATATCTCTTTCTGTGTCACTAAAAATAAATATTTTTTAATACAGTTAACACACTTGCGATGCTCAAAATATAGTAAATTTTCAGAATTCGCTAACAACCTAATTGAAAAAGACCACTCATTGAATAGTAATACATTAGTAGTAGAAGCATCGCACATGAAAATGGAGTAGGTAATAAGACAATTTAGAGGCATTAGAGATTAGAAAAGCCATTCATTTGAACAATCAAATCATTAATAATATATTAAATTTATCATTAAGTTATATTTTAAATATGTTCTTCTTAGGCAACAATAATCCCCGCCCCCTTTCCTTACCCACCCTAGGTTCTACTCCGTTCTGTCAAACTGTTTTGTAATTAGTATATAAGCCCGTAATTTATATATTTATATTTAGTTTTGATTATGTATACCCTGATGAAGCTACAGTTGTAGCAAAACCCGGTCGGTACCAATACGAAATGAAAGTGGTAAAAAAACAAACATTATTATTTTATCTATTTAATAACATTTTTACTTGCATGTTATTTCTTCTGACAGCTTCTATCCAATTTATCAATTTTACATTGAAATGAATTAAAAAGTAATTATTTTTAGTAGAATTCGCTTAACATGATTTTTCATTAGTCATCTTTATGTGCAAAAGATTTTTTTTAGGATTAGAAAGAATATGAATTGTATGTTGCTGTTACTTATTGAAATGTAATAGGTTTATTCGTTCAGTAGGTCTGTGTTACTTGCACAGCTATGTAAGGGGTGAAAGAGACCACACAAGGCCAGGGGATGGTGACAATGTCCCTATTTTCAGGCAGGCTGCTCGACAGTCGCCGCCGTAAGTGAAATTGGAGGGTGTGTTATCCCTGACTCATGTGACGTCTAGAGTCTAGACGAGAGGAATTCTAAATGCGTCTCTAACATTTCCAAGGCATCTTTTTCTTAACTTCGCCTTCTGGATCGGTGTCTTAACTTTTTGTAAGATAATGTATGATACCAGCTACATAAGCATTTTTTTAGTATACTCATTTGCAATGGGATAGAAAAAAAATCTAAATTTCTTCTATTAGATAGTTATTTTTAATTATCCCAATTGCCAATATGTAGGGGAATATTAGTCAACATTGAGGTACATTTTTTTTTTACAAAACAACTAACTCGTTACTAAATTTAGGCTCCAGGAAAAAAGAGACAAAGTCACATTTTGCAAACATTGACAAGAGAGGAAATTTAAGCTTTACTGCACAAGGAAAACTGATTATTTTGTGTCTAGTGCTTTAAATATAATAAACAGTTGGTAATAAATTTTTGAAAAATACATTAGGTTCAAAATATTATTTCAAAAATATAAATAAGAAAACGATTGACCGTTAATTGAAAAGCCATAATAGATATACATTTATAATGTTTTATTTCAACAAACGTTATGAAGCAGAAATAAGTAGAATTTATTATTCAAGCAAAGGATTGAAAGTAATAACTAGATTTACAACATTCTTTCTATGTTGTACTGGACAAAGCACTTCCTCTTGGCCATTATTTCAAACAGCTTTTACGTGGTATCCAACACGTTCTAAGTTTGACAACTTTGTAGGGCCTCTAAAACACTACACAAATCCATGAAAACTTCACATAACCCAATAAAACGGACTTATTACGTCCTTTTCCTGAACCCTTAAAGTGAAATAAAATATGTGAATTAATGTGACATTTTTATTTCAAAATGTTTCTCATTGTTGCTGGGTAAAAGTAGAAAGGGTTACTTTTACTATGTAACTAAAAATTTTGTTTTATATTTTATCAACGTGTTAAATATTTACCAGGGTCCAATGAATAAAACATGACCGTTGATATGGGTCCTGAATAATTCGGTCGTCTTCAGTTTCTCAGAAGCCTACATAGTTATAAATTATAGGCTGGTAAACTGCGATCATAAATTAGCTTTGCTTTGCGTATGGTTCGCTTGAGACCCGAACCTCGACTTTGTCTAATCTTTTATCTGGCAGATATATTTAACACGTGACACCTGTAATTAACGCGATTGTAATTGGTTTGTTGATTACGCCTTAAAGCGCGTGAGGTTTATCTCTCTAGGCCTTACTAGGCTGTTGT
>JADDOH010016893.1:0-43001 GCA_016648135.1 Agrypnia vestita | reverse complement strand
AAGTGAACCAAGAAATCAAAAAGTTCCCGAGTTTACATCCGCACATTTTTGATTTTAGTTTATATAATTTTTATTGTAAGATTTGAATCATTCATGCCTATTAATAAAGTTTCGTAAACATTATTTCTCACTATATTATTTTTACACAACGGTGACCGAGTATTCCATAGACATTCGTGATTCCTATAATAAGTCACGAAAAGTAATGTTTTATCATCTCCCCAACGAGCCATATTTGTTTCATCTGTCGCGGACTGAGAAGATCGCATTGATAATACTAGCCGCGAAGCCCGCGAATGACATAAGCATGCTCATAAATAAGCAAGTCTGTTCACACATGCTCCAAAGATACCCCTTCTCTATGGTGAATGACAGTAGCATGCTTATAAATCAACCGGCGGTTGGCTCATTTCTAGCAATGTGCGTACACACATGCCACTAATAAGCATGCCACTGTCAAGGTCGATACTGCGCATGTTCACGTACCACTAAATAAGCATATGTATCAGACGCCTAACGCAAGGCGCAATCAATGTGCGCGCTCCATACGTATGGAGCGCGTTCGTACGTACGAATACGTACGTAATAATTCGTATCCAAAGTGCGGCCGGCCTAAGCCTGTTACATCCAGCATGTGGAGGGATTTAAGGCAATGTTTGTTGTCGATGGCGGGTTAAGTCCTGCGGCCACCGGGCGAGCGCCCCGCCGCGCCATTGTTGGCCAATCAAGTAAATCCTTTCTGTGCTGGTCTCCAATTCAATCCTGACGGGAAGCGGCGCATTGTTCCTCGCCCTCCTCTCTGCTCGGACGTCACTGTTGGCTGATTCGGAGCTATCTTCTTGCACATCGACTGCTCGAGCACATTATGAATATCGCCTTAGTCTCGTATTGAACCGCGTGTGTCGGATTTGTCACTCAAATCTTATCAACTAGAAGCTTCAGAGTGTAAACATATTTTGTATCAAAAAGCGCATTAGATAAACTTAAACCTTCTCCAAATTTAAAAACTAACAAACATCTTGTTTTAATTTTTAAAAAAACTAACAAACTATGTATATACCACCAAATAATAATCTGTATTCTGATTGCGCTAAATGTGCGTCACGTAATGCTAGCTGCTTGCTTACTTAAAAAATAAATCAAATCATACCTAGGATTTATTATTTAATGTGTAAAAATATTATATATAGATTATAAATTAATATTCGAGTTACTTTAAGGTGAAATACATCGAAATATTTATTTTCTTGCGTTAATTATATTTTTGACGTTTAATTTCTAGGTTAGAATATATATTCGGCTGAAAATAATTATGTCAAACTCAAAAGCATATACGGCGACGGATCATCTATATTATGATTGCTTCGAAAACGCAGAATGCAGTGCGTTGTTTTGCCATTACCAGTTTCAAAAAATAACCAAATCGTAAGAAAAGCAGCAGACAACGGGAGATAGTTAATCGTAGATACTAATAGCCGCGCAGTGGGAATTAATGACCGCCCAGCGGCCATTTACGGCCGCGCGGCGCCTAGTAGCAAGTTATCGGCGATAGCATATACAGATGCAGTAAGTATATAAAACGGCAGATATAGGTATATAAAACGAAAAATACAAAATAAATTAACATTTGTGAAATAGGCATTTTCATATAAATTCATTAGCACAAAAAAATAATTTAAAAGTATTAACTACATTGAAAAAATATATAAACACAAGAATTTGTGTCTTATTGTTGGTTCATTCCAATAAAGAAAAATTAAAATAAGAAAATAAAATAAATAATCGAAAAATGGCCGGTGGTGTAGAAACTAGTCAACGTTAAAAATAATCAAGATAGTTTAAAAAATAATCAGAGTTTGTTACTTCTGGAATAAATAATTATATCCAAACACAAATTTAACGCTATAAATCTTTTTTTGCAATATATTTTACATATTGGTAGCTACATATAAATATTACATATCATGAACTTCATTTAAAAAATCGTTGATTCTGCGATAAATTCTCTAATAAATTCATAAATGTGTAAAATTTTAATCTTCAATTTAAAAATATGTTAAAATTGGGCTATGTATCTAAACCGCGTATAATAATATTATATATAAATAGGAACACACATAATATAAATTACAAGACATCAATATCCCAATGATAGGTAATATTTATAAACTCGCAGAATCAAATGGCTATATTTTTTACAAAATTAAAAAAAAACGCCGAACTATTAGAGATATTATATGCACATGTGATACATAACGTGTGTCGGAAGCTCCTCACCACCACAAAAAGCCATTGATAAAAACAACTCTCTAATTTCATAACCAAATATTCTTTCTTGCGCTAACCGCAAAATAAATAAATAGCGAAAGATAAAACAGATATCTTCGTATTGGATTACCGACTTACCGACGCACATTGCCATTACTAGGTAACATAGGTATCATAGAAATTGTAACAAATTGAAAAAAATCAGTGACTGCTTATACACGGCTACCGGGTTAACACGAACTCGTCTGACACGCAACATGCATTCACTGATCGAGAACTGGTAGCCAGCCTGCCACCGCATATCCCTGCGGAGATATGATTGATTGTTTACTGCGTCACTTATCGGCTCGTGTAGTGACTGAGGCGGACTGGATCAGCAACATCTTGATGCGACCAGTTTGTTGCGCTGCACGCAGGTAGGTACGCAGGTACATCGGCAGCATCCTTATTCGTTCAATCAGGACCAAGTGATAAAACAAGGCTAATTAAGGATGGCTTATTGAAACCAAGCTGGAAAAGGTTATTAAATGTAAGCAGGGCCGCCCCTAGAAATTGTGCCACTCTTGAACAAGGTAGGAAATACTGCCCTTATTTTACAACTAAATAACCATTACGCCGTTTTTCAGTGGGGTAGGCAGTGAGGATAGAACTCTCCAGTCCTGACACATCAATTTTGCTTCGTCCACATTCATACATTTTCTCATGCACACTCGTCGGTTGTTAAGACTTCTAACAGAGCCATCCTCTAATATTTCATTTATCTAGTCATGCCGTGTCTTCCACGAACACTCACTGTTTCTGCTGTCTTTAACACTCGCCTCAAAAATGTTCTTTACCATTCTTTCCTCGCTCATCAGTTCTACATGATCTACATGATCTCAGCGATCCTTTCTTTATTCTATCTATTACGCTACAGCCAACATCACATTCGCTTCCAATTTGTTCATTCTCTACTCCATCGTACAAAGATTTTCCACGTATACCTACGCATACATAAAAGACCGCATTTCTACCACATTCAATCTAATTGCATTATTTTTTACCAATTCCAGGTTTTGCTTGCATACCTACATCAGAACTGCATTATGCACTTGATCTTGCTTTCTTTGATTTAAGTGGGTTTGGACTGTTTGTTGTAAATGTTTTGAAAGCATTTGCCAAATTGTCGGAACAATTTTCATTTTAGTAGACTGTTCTTAAAAAATGATAAAAAATTGTTTTTTCCAACCCTTTTTGCGCAATTTTGCACAACTGTTACAACCATATAAATTAACAGAATGGTTATTATTCTTTTTAAAAATATATAAAATGAAAATCGAAAATTTATTAAGAATTCCTGACTTCAGCTATTGAATCACGTAAAAGCGTATTTAATACTAAATACGCTGTGTCTTGATTAAATGATCCCTTTAATATAATATTATGTGATCTGTAGAAAGGGTCATCTCGAATAACTACTTTTTCTTTATTCAGCTTTTGGTAGGTTAAAGATCAAGTTTTCACAAAGCCTGTCAAAATAATTGTTACACCTAAAGAACATTGTGATGTTTAAATACCTATCTATTAATAATAATAATAATAATAATGTGTTTATTCGAGCGTAACCAGGTTGTTCGTGCAAGACCTGGTCCGGCATATAGATTGCAAATTACGTGCATGTTATATTGAGGCACATGGAGAGAAAATATAAAAAGGAGAAAAGGGAAGAAAAAGAGAAATAGTTAAAATAATAAAGAGAAAAATGAAGAAAAGGAAAAAGAACAGCTATTAAATACTTAAACCAAATAAACATATTTAAAAGTTCTTAAATCAATAATCAATATCAATAAAAATTCTAAAATAATAGTAATAGTATGGAGTGCTTCATGTCTTGCTACACTACCGCTCGTTAAGGTTATGGAATCGCATATCTGTAGCTATTCTGTATTCTGTAATATGTCATTGTAAGCAGATACACTGTTTAGGCACTTAAAAACGGCAATAAATTAATGTCAATTATAGTAGCACCTAAGGATCATATTTAGCTATTATTAAAAAAGGCGGCTGGATATATTTTATTATAGTCTCATTTTTTGCTTAAGGTTACCGCTCCTTGAATGTACCGCCCTATATCTTTGATCTATTAGTCCGGAACGGCCTTTTGCACTCGCGGGTTACTAAGTCGATAAAATTAATTTAATGAGTAGGTGTTAAACTAATACAATACGTATATTATTTAAGATGTACTTAAACTGCAAATAATTTCAGGTCTGTCTCAGAATTTGCGTTCAATCATTTTTATTTTATTGTATTTTTATTTTTAGTTTGAAAACAATTTTCAGTTATCTAATCTTATTCTGACCCTGATTAATCAATAAAAAAGGGGGATTCCTTTGAAACGATTTTATCATCAGTTATCTTTATTATCAATTTAATGTTAAATATTTTCTTAAATATTATATTGTAATTAATCGAAAATCAATAAAATATAAAGAGATCTAAAATCACTACTATAAAAAGCATTTAGTTACGTATAGTAAAACAAAGAAAGTTTCAATTAATAAAAAATATTTTTAACTTGGTCAACTAGTTTTCTTACAATTGTGGGGTATAAAAGCAAAAGCAGCAATATCTAAAAAGAAATAATGGGGTCAATGAGAATTATTAATTAAGAATGTATTGAATTTGAGATTTCATAGAAAATTTATAGGAAAAATTTGGAAGGGACAGATAGATAAAATCTATAATTAGTACATTTTTAATTATTAATCCTCGGTGACTTCATTCAAAACATTTTTTTATTTTCTTTTATATTACACTGCTTTTGTTTTTATGTACCACCATTTTTTTTTAATAAATATTTTTTGGGCTATTTATTCAACTCTTTCTTATATAGCCGATATCTTTTAAATGCCACGAATTAAAATTAAAAGTCATTATTCTTTTTAAATAAATACAAAAAAAAATCAAAAACCTATTCAGAATTCATAATTTCAGATAGGTAGGTATTTGATATGGAACCATGAAATTTGTAATTTTTAAAATTCGTTGGACATAAATTATGTTTTATTTTTTAACCCGTTGATACTCACTCGCTTTAGTTTAATTTTATTGTATGACCATCCACGCCTTTGTGGGTTTTAGGTATACGGTAATAGTATTTTAAATCTAGGTAATAGTACAAATTACAATATAAAACAGTAAGCAAAAAAACTCCCTATTTAAAAAAAAATAAAAATATATATTAAAAAACAATTATAAGTAAAAATATATTTTAAATAAAAAATTATAAATAAATAAAAAACTAAATTCAAAATAAACAATAATTAAAAACACAAATTAACAAATGAAAAGCATACTAACTCAATAGAAAAAATACTAATTTGAATGAAAAAATATCAGTACCTACATTTAATTTTACTCAGAACTATTCTTTTTTAAATAAGCCTGTATCAGAAAAGAATTTATTTTTAATTTAGATAAACAAAGAGAGCCTCACAGAGACGAACGTATTTATATGGGAAACGTGTACAGAAGTCTTTATAGGGTGGCTCAGGGGTAGTGGCCCGTATGAGCTGATTTAAATTATCACTTTTTACAATGTAATGTTCACCAATTCAAACTTTTATTTTATTTAATTTATAAAATTAAACTTTATTTTGTTGGTATACAACTGTATCCTGACGAAGGGCCCATGGGCTCTGAAACATGTTAATATTTTTCAATACAAAAGTGGTGAAAACAAAGTTTATATATTTATTAATTGAATTAATAATGTAACCACAAAATTATTGTGTTTTTTTTTTTGAGGAAGTTATTTAATTTAATTGGAGTAGAATGATTTTATTCCGCTAAATTTTGTAAATTGTATACAGGTTACCAGTGTACTTTAAATAAAGGATATTTTCAATATTAAGGCAAACTTGTAAGAAATACACGACGCACTGCCAATTTAGAATCAAAATCATCAATAGACCAAGGATTGAGGACACTCGAAATTACTGTTCTCATATACTGACATACTTATTCACATAAATATTAAATAAAACAAAAAAAAATTATCTTCTGGTAAGAGTTATCTGCGATATTTTGTCGTGTGTAAAAAATCTTTGTGGCCGGAAGGTTCACATGGAAGAACAGAAAACTCGGCAGAAAACAGGCTGTGAAAAAAAAGGGCTTTAAACTTTCCGTTCTCGTATTGGCCAATATTCATTGTTTTTAATTTTAAATTATGTACTTGCAGTAGTTAAAGTGTATGTATTAGTGCTTGTATTAATTTGAACTTTTTTGATTAGTAATAACACGCTTTTACTGGGTGACATGCCAGAAAATTATTTAAAAAAATATTGAACAATACATTACTTGTGCACATAAGTAGGTTAAAATATATTTTTCTTTTCAAGGATATCTAGAGTATTTTGTGGTGTATATACACATGGTCATATATATGACCTTTCTGGCTGGAAGATTCACATGGAAAAATAACCCAGAAAACTCTGTCCGTCAAAAAAAATGTCTTTAAACAAATATTTTAGTTGAATGTTTTACTATGATTACAGTATGTATTTATTTAATATATCTATTGTAATATTTAATAACATTAAATTTACGACCTGCAGATAAGTGTCTAGACAGAGGCCTTGTAGGTATAATGTTTAGGTTTCATATATCATGGCCTACATATCTTTTAAGATCATGTCAAAAAATTTGATTGTAAAAATGTAAATAGTAAATTCACAGGTTTGATATTGCACCCCATTGTGAAATACGCGATAACAATTGTTTATGAGATTAACAATCAAGTTTGATTTATTCTCTGAAAATTCCAGTTAAAAACAAATCAAAAGAATTTGCAGAAAACACACAGTTTCGTACAGATGCATTGAAAATATTTTGAAGTATTGATATATGAAATTCATTCAATATGGGGTTCTCATCAGGAAAGTCATGGAAAGATAGTATAGAAGCGCTCGACTTACATTGTTCAAATCACTTCTTTTGAACTCACAGCCACACTTGAAACTGCAAAACCGTTTAACACTCGAATATATATATTTAATGACGCACGTCATCCAACTGTTTAAACTAGTCCTTCAGAGTAGCAAGTCAAATGCGGGCTAGGCACTTGCGTGGCAACAATAATCGGCAATATAAGTGGGAAATAATTTTAAGGTAGGTACCTAGCAATGTAGAAAACATGCCGTTTCAATTTTCTTACATTTTTTCAGGGTAAACTGGTGCAATTGAGAACATTACTATTATGTTATCATATTTTTTAAATGTTCTCAGGATTTCAGCGTCGTTCAGAATCTTCGATGTAAAGTTTCCTGGGCTATTTCACCGTGTATCTTGACATCCCAGGCCGAGATTAGAGCATCATCGCAGAGTCCATCTTCAGCCCTTATATCGCTGATCTTTATGTCCAAATATTAATGCACAGGATGTCTCGTAGATTGAATCAAAAAGTTTGGGGGAGTTTTCTTCATTCAATTTTTATTAGAGAATATTCTTTGTATTTTGGGTCAATATGTCTGACCCATATTTTTCAATATTCTTTAAATCTTGGCGAATCGTGAAAATAATTTATACCAAATATTAAATATTCACTAGCTTTGGAAAAATCATATATAATTATTAAACAATGCAGAAAGCAACCTAGATGTTTGCAAATTATTTTTATTACCACAAAAAATCAAACCTAGTATTGTTATTAAATATAGTGTCACGTGTCGTGGCTAGGGAGGAATGAATGAAAACACTGGAAGTTAATTAGCGATTTATTGATTAACGATTAATTAATTATTCAATGTACAAAGTCACTTAACACGAATAAAACTTAACGCTATTCTTTAAATCATACTATTTCGTAATGTACCACTTGTTTGTGAACTCTTTATTATCGCTGAGTAACACTCTATTTATCACTTGTAGAACATTCAAGTCTCGCTCAAAGTATTTATCGCTTAAATTCAGCGCGAGTTAGGTAGGTACTTCGCAATATATCTTTCGCTTCGCAATTCACGACTGGGCACACCTGGCCGTCGTCCTCGATTCACTTCGCACTGAACGATCTGTCAAAACAAGACAACTTTACTGCGCCGCGGCGCAGTTCTGTATTTATACCCAAAAACTGGATTGTCGAATCTCCTAGATTATTCTACCGTTTAGGAGAATATTCTCGTCGCTTCTGGGCTCTTTCAGGTATTTGTAGATGTTTCCCGAAGGTTGTTAAGCCATTTTAGATCCTACAATAGTGTTGTGACATATTACAAGAGATTCGGATAGTGCGCTATTCCTTTTGCTTGCCATTCCGTGACAATAGTATAGAGGGTGTGGGTTCATATATTAAACTCATATACTACCAGTGGCGCGCAGCGCATACAAGCAAAAAATCTATGCATTAGTAAAGATTCTGGGAAACAAATATTAATTAAATAATCCTTATCTTAAGAAAAAGTCGATATAAAATCCTAGACGTAATTCGCCCTACGGCTAGAAGGTTACGGTTAGGTACAGACGTTTCTGTACCTAACTTCATGTCAATCCTTAATTTATCTCACTTATTTGCGAACAACAAATTTGTTCCATAGATTAAGTCAAGTCGAGAAAAAACTCGTCCTGAACTGTGTATTTTGTATTTATCTCTGTCTGCGAGTTTTTTGTAATAGACAAGTAAATTTTTTATGGAATAGCGTGTTTCTTCGAAAACTGCGCGCACGTCGCTTGCAGAAATGATATTTTTTACAAATTCCACCTAAAACTTTTTTTGTGAATTCTATTTCTCATTTCTATGGTGAATGTAAATAACATCTGTCAAATCATATTGATTATTTACGACGACATTGCCATAGATGATATCATAAAATGTTTGATTTATTTTTCTGAAAAGAAACGTGTATTAAGAATTATAAGAAACGTATTTTAATAAATTGTCTTCGAAATATATTGAAAATTTTTGCCGTATTACCTATACATAAAATATTTATTTATTTAGAAAATCTTGTTTAAAATACTTATTTTATAGTGCAGTTATTTTTATGGATTAAAGCTACTCAAAATAATTTACTATATACAGTTTAAAAAAATTAAAAATGTATATAAACTTATAGGTATATGCGTATATATATATTTTTAATATAGTCGGTCACAGCATAACCTAAGTTTATACCCACTGCACTCCACTGTATACTACCTATATTTAAGATCTGTTTAAACACCGCTCATGGGTTTAATATATAAACCCACGAGGGGTGTTTGAATAAAATAAATAAACATGTTTCGAATTAAATAAAAGTATAAAAAATAATACTTAATTAAAGTTGGGATCAAAAGATTACGCCAGGTGAGGCAGGGTTACCGTAAATCAAAGCATTAATGAATTGTGGTATGATAGCTCAGCGCGGTAGCTTAGTGTGCATTACGATTATGTTGCTAATGATTGATCACAGAGACGCCTGGCGTGCAATTCGTTATTAATGAAACGGACATAAAAATAGTTTTGTTCGATGAACGATTACAATAATACCGGTTTTAAAACTAGCAGATATCTCTGCTATCAATAAGAAATACTAATCGATTAATTATTTTTGTTTCTGACAAGAATTAGCACTCGTTTCTGAAGATTTATTTAGATTATTTAATTTACTATTTGTTATATAACTTATCTATTCAATTAACTCTAATTGTGTGTTTTTGTATTTTTGCGATATCGATGCTTTGGGGCCAATAGTGGACAGTGTTTCCGTTATTTATCAACACAAATAAATGCCCAGACACTATGGTGGTACAAAGACACACGTTAGTAACGGTTGTGTTTTAGGAGTAATTTATTAATTACAAATTATTCACACCCTTGTGGGCTTTTTCCACTTTTCCACTTTCATTTTACGTTATTTTATTTTATTACTTACATTTTAATTTTACAAACATACTGCAATGTATTCCCTCCAGGGAATACAAATGGGGTTTAAAACTAACTTAAACTAAAAGTAATACTCCGGTTGGGTATTATACTACAGGTTTTTTAACAAATACAATATTGTTGACTGATCGTATACTGAGCCCTATGTACTCGTATGGAAACCTGGATATTTAATTAATCATTTTATAATAATTTTATAATTTAATAATTAATCTGTTTTATCGGGGCCCCCCCTCTCTCGTGTGGCCAGCCTCAAAAACACCACACATACACAGGTATATAAAAATTGAATATAATTGCTTAAGAAAAAATAAATACTTAAGGAAAATAAGAAAATAGTAAACAAAATTTAAAACATAGTTATTAAAAAAAAATAGCTTAAACACCTTAAAGACCGAGAGATCCTAATGCATATTTTTTTTATTTTCACTATTTATTTAGTTCTATAAATATTTTGTATAGGCTAATACATGATCTACATTAAAAATTATTGTATTACATAATCTACAGCCATTTTAAGTCATATTATAGCAATGCCTCAACAGTTCAAAAACATCACACATGTATTTAATCAATGATTACTGAAATATCCACCATCCAATAAGTGGCCTTAATGTGTAGTATATATAACCTTTACCCATGCCCATTAGTGAAATAATTTGTATTTGTCTATTTTATATCGAACAACATCAACGACCCGGTAGGTAGGTACCTACTCCATGTGGAAATATGGTACGTAGGTAGATAACCATTAACAAATTGTATAAATATAAAAAAATCTTCCAGTATTGTTCTACAAGACAATTTAAATATTATAGGATTCTGATGATTAGTATTATATTATAGGATGCAAAGAAATTTCAGAATTCACCCTGAAACTCTTTTTTATACGTTAGACGCGCTTCAACGAAAACCGCGTAAAATGAACCAGGTAAAAAAACAAACTATTCGCACAAAAAATTAAGAAGAATGACTTCGGGGAGACCCCAGCTTAAAAAATCATGCAAGTAGAAAAAAGAACAAAAGAGTGTTCTAGAAAATCGTGCAGAAAAAAGGAAAAATGATTATCAAGTTAATAAATTATACAAAATGTATTAAGAAAAATGGTAGGTAATTCAAACAAATTTCATTTTATAACTATGATACCTACCTATATTCAAATTAACTTTTACAGTAAACTAAAAACAATAATGAAAAGTTTATTACTATTTTATCCCTATGTATGTGCTCCCTATGAATAAAAAAATAAAAAAAATTCTAATAAAAAAATGAACTTCAGTAATTACCTATTCAACGCAATCCGATGAAAGCAACTTCTGAATTTTAAATTTCTTTTTGTTTTTAATTATAAATTAATTTTGATAATCACGTTGGAGCAAATGATTCATGCAAAAATGTAGAAGCTACCTATCTATTGACTATTTTTTGACTGTGTTATTTCAAAATCGTTTAGAAAAGGAGTTAGGTGTAAGTATATCGAATTCGCATTTGTTATATAAAGTAAAATATAATTTTGTATCTACGAAAGATAGTTTAATATTCGGTCTACGTGACTTTTGTAAGAAACGCAAAATTTTTAATTTTTGGGGTCATCAAAAATCACCAGAGAGATACGTTATCGTTACAAAATGAGCCAAATCATTGTTGATCGTATTTTCATTTGATGGTGTTTGAGCGATTGAGCGATGTCCGATATACCTAAATAATATTCTATCAGAGATTTGATAGCGGATTTGGATCCTCGATTTGGGCACTCCTAAGATTATGCATCAGATAAGATAAGATGAACATTCGTTTGATAATAATTTTAATATTTTTAATAATATTGTCACGAGATTCCAAAATCGAGAAAAACTGGATGTAATCAAAATAAAATCTGGACGTTTTAGAAGCCATCTGGATGCCAGTAGAACTTTTATTTTATATATTTCGGCCGCCAGTTAAGGTTGTGAAAATACTGCCATCTTGAGTAGGTACCTATCCACCTAGCGCAGCGTCATGATAACGTTAGAGGTTGACATTATTGAATAGAGAATTATGCTTTTTTGCCTCTTATACTGCTTTACTATATTAGGTAGGTACCTACCTACCTATATATCGTTATTATTTGAATCATCTGGTGACGTTATTGATGGACATTGTTACATAGAGAAATATATTTTTTGATTAGGTAATGGTTAATACCAATGACACATACCTACGATTTAGTAGGTAATGTAATTTAGTAGGTATTAAAAAAATCTAATTCAGAGAATTATGTAAAAAAAGCATAGGTAGGTATATATTTTAATAAATAATACTAATAATAATAATCTACTTATAAATAATATTAAATATCGCAATTATCGTCATATTATTCAGATTTTAATAAATTATAATATTCTGTTACATAATTATTTTATTTCGACGTTTTTTCCAAAATATATATCTGCATTAAAACTATGCTTCAATGTTCTCACCCACGCGTCCGCCTTACATAGATGTTTTTGCTTCTCGCCATTTAACTTTTAATGAACCTTCAAGCGACAAGTCTTCTATTGATAGCTAGTTAATGAAAGTAATCGAAAAGTCAAATTTCCACACAAAAAAGAATGCAGCCTATTTTTAAAATCACATTTTCCTTAGTAGGCTCCAATTCCCCCACTCTCCCCTAGTAGGTAGATTGTTTATATATATCTAATTATTTTGCATTATTTAATCGCACAAATATTTTTATTTAGATCAATCAAAATATATATCTATCAAAAAACCTATTTCTACATTTATTCCTATAGATAACGTGTAATATATAGATATACCTATATATATCTGAAAACCAGGACATTTCTGTTATTTTTTCCTCCTGTCAAATAAATCCCCAGGAGGTGGCGTTTTACATCTATATATTTATTAGTGCTAATCCTGTCATTCAAACAGCTTAAATCCGACAAAAGGACCTTTCCCAGGATTACAGCCATACAAAGGAGCGGGAACATGTAGCGCGGAAGCTATCCGCGCGCCCAATACAAGATGGGTTCTCGAACCTAGTTCGAATAGCGCACCCCTATTGGCCGCAGCCTGCCCCCGCGTGTCACGACGCCCCGCCTCCGATCGGAAGCCGCGCCCGGAGCGTTCGGTAGCCGCATTTTCCTCCGTCCCTTTCCGACGCGCGCTTTCCCGCCCGCGCCGCCGAGACGGCAGACAAAAAAAACGGACTCGTTCGGCGTATCTTCGTATACCCCTTTCATTTTTGGTCGGCGTTTCTCGCGCGACCGAGAGCGACGGAAAGAGCGAGCGCCCGCGAGCCGGTGCCGGTGGCGAGAATTTGTCGGGAAATTTTGTGATTTAGTATTCTCTGTGACGCGACAGAGCGCGCAGGGTCCGCGCGTCGCTGTCGGGCCGCTGTTTACGTCTGGACTTGTGTCTTATCGCCAGCTGTCACTCGGGGCTGACGTCTTTATAACGCGAACGCGCTTCCGCGGACTGCAGTCGGATTTTCTCCCTTTCTGCGACTGCAACCTCGGGGTTTGTTTCAGTTTATGCGCAATCGTCTTAGCGCAACTTTACGTAGTCTTCGTCTTAAGTTATACCGAGTGAGCGCGCGAACGTAGCGACGAATTCACGTCTCTCGAGTTGACCTAATTATCCGATTAATTTTAACAGCGAAACACTAATTTCACGTTACGTCGACACATTGGAGCAAAACGATTGCTGTATTTAATTGACTTTAGTTTTTACATCGAAAGAAGATAAACTAGATCAAATTGACAAACAAACAATCGTAAATTTTGATCGAGAGTGAGAGCGGGATACCCGGCGAGCTTCTTAGAAGAAGTCTCGCGCGTTATAATGTTAGTGAGTTGACACGCGCCGCCGACTCGCAGGTAAGCCAGTAGCGGTCATGATGACCATGGACGTCAGCATGTACGGCAACCAGCAGCAACCCTCGTACCCCGAGGGCTACTGCCAGCCGGGGGAGTACCCGGAGCACTACTACCCCGAGGGTCCCGAGCTGCACTACTACCAGGACGTGCACGCCGGCGGGCTGGAGCAGCAGCCGGACCCCATCATCAGCGCGGACAACGGCCTGAGCTACACCAACCTGGACTACGGCTACCAGCAGCCGTACCCGGGGCCCTACCAGCCCGAGGGGCACTACCCGCCCTACAAGCCCGAGCTGCCGTACCTGCAGTACGGGGAGGAGGCGGGCTGGGGCGCGCCGGGGCCCTGCCTGGAGTACCCGGGCTACAAGGGCGAGGCGCCCGCCCAGGAGGAGTGCTACCGCCCGCAGGAGCCCCGGGGGGCGGGCCAGCAGGGGCCCTCCCACCACCACGGAGTGCCCACCTACAAGTGGATGCAGGTCAAGAGAAACGTCCCCAAACCGGCCGGTAAGTTCATATCCATGTACTTACTATTTTATTTTATTCGGTCATCCAACAGGGAGACATAATTGCTTGGTAGGACAAAACACAGAAAAAATTGTTAAATGTTTCCCACAAATAAAGGATGACGCAGATAGACATAATTATAGACAATTCAATTTGATATGAATGACACAGCTTTACAGTTTCGTTTAAGTGATTGTTCCTAATTTAACTTTATAATAAACAAAAAAAGTTCGAAATCTATATAATTCACATGGTCTTACCTGTCTATATTAAAAAATTAAAGTATTGCGTGGCGCATAATTTGTTTTCATTTATGTGTATTTTCAAAGTAGGTAGCCTTCGTACCTACTTCACTCTTAGATGCTACAAATAATTACAAGTGTCTCTCCTGCATAATTGCAAGAGATCGCTAAAACCGATCAATAACCTAAGCAAATTACCTATTATATACCTACTATTCCCTTCTTGTGCTTTATTCTTTCAACTAGCATTGTTTATCATTCAGAATAATATGTCTCGATTAATGTTTATCATGTTGAGTATCATCACGTTATTTATTGCTACCCGGAATAGCTCTATAGTAGACTGGCCAAACCACTGTCTCAGGTATTTCAGCAATTATGTTCTCATTCTTCCAGGGCCTCGACTCCATGAGGTGCAAGATCTCGTACTTCTCTGGTGTCTCATCACATGTCCGAGATATTGATTTTAATTTACTTATATTTCTTTATCCATCCGAACTATAACAACTTCATTCGTAGCTCTGTCCATCCAGTTATTTTGAGTATTCCTCTTTAAATCTACATCTCGAATGCTTCAAATCGCCTAATCAATCAAATTTTAAAAAAAGCAAATGGAAAAAAAATTAAGAAGGTGCTTTTGTGTTTATACTCGTATAGTGTAGGTAGTGAATACATACCTATGTGTGAGTGAGCACAATAATATAAACTTCCAAAATAAATATGTGAAATATTCAGTCAAACAATTGATATTTACTTTCCGTTGTACCTTCAATACCAAATGCAGTAGGCAATTAAAATATATGTCACAAAAATAGCGATTCAGCTTTCAATTTTTTATAAATCTTTTGAAAAGTTTTATGCTCATATCTGCTGTCTCACGCAAAAATAGATGGGAAATTCGAAAACTTGGTGAAAATGATAAATATTAATATTAATTGTAAATACCTATATTATTTCTCTTCGTATTCTCGTATTCTACTCTTTGTGGTCCGTCCATCTTATTGGCGATTGGTTTCTCATCCTTCGTCCTTGCACATTTCCAGCAATTCAGTCTCTCTTCATCCACAAAGTAGGTACTAAAGAATTATTTCCCTACGTGTCGTGGAGAACCTTACGTCAGTACCGAGTTCCTGAAGAAAGAAATCATTCATTCGTTATATATTATATAATATGACAAATAAATATACAGAGATCACCGCAGCATGACTTTTTCATAACATACCTATATATTTTGGAAAAAAAATGGAAATTAAATATTTATTTCACAGAATATTATGTTACATTAAAATGTAAATAATGTGGCAATAATAATGTTATATGTATATTACGAGATATATGTTTCATTTCGATATTTTTTTCAAAATATATGGTTTCCGAAATTCATGCTTCAATGTTCCTAATGCACGCTCCTGAAAGAAGCTCATGTACTTATTTTGAAACTAGCGGCCGACCCCGGCTTCGCACGGGTATTTAACAAAAATTAAAAAAATTATAAATTTTAAAATACATGGAACTTAGGAATGGTATAATTCAAAAAGTAATTTACAGGTACTGATATAGCCTTGAATACGAAGTGATTTATTTGGATAAGGATTAATACCCAGGTACGAATAATGTATTTATTGTGACATAACTGTAACAGACATATGGTATCATAGACTTTTTTGTATATATTGATGTCCACTATAAAACTGTAGTATGTACATCACTTTGCTCTATTGTGAATAATTTCCGCAGCGTACGCGATATAAGTTTTTTTTGTATTTTTTTCACACTTTGGGTTACATTATCTAAGTTTTCTAATACGGATATCTAACTTTTTGAAAATATTCTATCGCCTATGTTCATCAGGGATAATGTAGGATTCTAAATGTGAAAAAAAAATTAAAATCGGTCCAGTAGTTTCGGAGCCTATTCAATTCAAACAAACAATCAAATCTTTCCTGTTTATAATATTAGGTCCTTACATATGAAATTGACGTTTAGTATGGGAGGAACATAAAGCCGATTTTTTTTATTATAATATATTTATTTAATCAAAGTATGTACCATTGCTATCTATGCACTTTTGCCATCTCATAGGTAGTTCATCGATCCCTTTACTAAAAAAACCATTCGGACGGGAATCAATAAAATCTTTGAAGGCGGTTTGGACTGCCCCGTCGGAGTTGAATTTTTTCCTTTGCAAGAAGTTATCCAAATTTCGAAAAAAATGGTAATCTGTTGGGGCAAGGTCCGGAGAGTACGGTGGATGTCTTAGACATTCCAATTGAAGCTCCTCTAATATGGTAGCCGTCTGTTGTGCAGTGTGTGGTCTAGCGTTATCATGAAGCAGCAGTGGCCTAGAGCGATTAACCAGCCTCGGTTGTTTAGCAGCTAGCTTTTCCATCATGGTTTGCAGTTGCTGATAATAGACATCTGCCGTAATCGTCTGGCCAGATTTAAGAAAGCTGTAGTGAACGACACCAGCACTATTCCACCAAACGCTCACAAGTAACTTGTTTGGAGTCAATTTTCGCTTGGGGCATGGTTTGGCTGGTTTCAGCCAGGGTTCAGCCCATTGCGATGTAGCGCTTTCCGAATCGTACAGCTACCACTTTCATTCATCAGAGGTATGAAATTCGATTAAAATCCCTTCATTATTGTGCCGGTTGAGTAATGCAACGCAGCAGTCAAAGCGCGTTTGTTGATTTGCTTCACTCAATTCGTGAGGTACCCACCTTTCAAGCTTTTTCACCTTACCGATTTGCTTCAAGTGGATTAAAACAGTTTTATCACTAACACCGCAGCCTGCAGCTAACTCGGATGTGGTTTGCGATGGATCCGCTTCCACAATAGCCTTCAATTCTTCATTATCAACTTTGGTCTCCGGCCGTCCACGGGGCTTGTTCTGCAGGTCGAAATTTCCAGAACGAAAACGTTGGAAACAAAAACGCACTGTGTTTTCTTTTGCGGCACTGTCGCCATACACATCATTAATCCTTCGAGCCGTTTCTGCAGCACTGGTGCCACGGTGGAACTCGTACTCGTAAATAATGCGATATTTCAAGTTTTTCATTTTGTAAACTGAGTGACGCAAAGAAAAAAACAATTGAGGAAAAAACAAATGAATTATAATTTTCAAAACACAAATACATCAGTAAATAGCTGTATAAATTTGAATTTGGAATTCCAAACCAAAGAGAAGATATTTGAGATCAAATTTGCCAGTACGGCAAAACGCCAATTTCATATGTAAGGACCTAATATGTTAGACACAATTAAGATATTCACAAAAACGCGTTTTATTCATTATCTCGACATTAACAAAATGCTACTTGGATTACTTCTGTTTTGAACCAGCCATATATATGTAGATGTATGTTTCATAGATTCCAGAGAATTTTCCTTGAGTAGTGAAAAGTAGTGAAATGCCTCAATGGCATATTGCTGCTTGCATGCATGCTTATTATTATCATTAAGTGTTATCAGACATGCAGCTACGCTTATATGTCGGATCTCACAAAAGTGTTAACTTGTCCAAACACATTCATACTTTGTGCAACAACAAATTCCGGTGGCAGACCATTCCACGCATCCAAGGCTCTATTGGACAAGAAATCATTCCAAGGATTTTGCCTGAAACTGTGTTTATTTAGCTTCAAATCATGTCCTCTTCAGTTAGTATTTTGAGGCAGAACATCAGCTTCAGTCCAGGCGGCAATTCAAAATTGTCCATTTCATCCTCACTGCGTGGTAATTCTAAATGCCTGCATTACATTTGTCGTTATGTGCGTGTTGCAGAAGATGCATGCGCCCGACATCCACAGCGAGGAGTACTTCCCGACGCTGGGCGGAGAGAAGAAGCCCCCGGCCGGCGCGTGGACAGAGGCAGGCGGCGGATCGGCGCGGGCGGGCTCCGGCGGCACCGCCAGCCGCGCCGCGGCCCCCCTCTCCCTCGGCAACAGGTTCACCTCGCTGACCAACGACAGCTAGCCGCAGGTACGCATTGCGCTCTCTGCGATACACAAGTGTATTGTAGCCAGAAACAAATACTTCCAAGAGGTATTCCTCATTCAAGTCAAAATATAAAGTATTCTTTAAGCAATCGACGATGACCGATTGCTTAAAGAATTAGTTTTATTTGACTTGTATTAAAGCGAACAAAATTTTAAAATTCAATATAAATTATTTTGATGATAATCTAACATTTTACATTTACAAAATATTGAGAGAAAAGATGCAAATTTTGATGTCCCTTAACTGTTGACATTTCACCGAAAGTGTAATGAATATTTGACATTCAGAATATAATGAAGTTTATTTCCAAATTTTTGTTACTGTTGTAATAAATCTTGCATCAGTTTAGATCTAGAATAAATAGATGACAAAACTATTATTGTAAAATGTTCTAATTTCATAGCATAGGCTGCCTTCAAAATATCTTAATTAAATAATTTATGTCTGGATGATGATTTTAGTTTTATGAAAATATTTCTAACTTGCCAGTTACATTTTTCAACACTGCTTCGGTGTAACTAAATTACTTAAAAATGTAGGACTCCAGTTTACATCGCCGAGTTTGTTTTGCAACACGACTAACTTGCGATTAATTGTCCGCAGGCATCCAGATGTCGCGACTCTGCGCGACCATAGCCCATAAAGCCGCCGCGGTTCAAAAATCGCGCGGCCACCAAACGATGTGCAAACCTGTATAACCACTACATACATCTATATATTTATATCACACACACACTTGCATTTGTGTCTTTCTTATTCCTCTTGTACTACAATGGCCACGAGGGCGTGCGCCGGGGCCAGTGCGCGCTGCACGTGGCGCGGGCGCACTCCCTCCTCGGCCGCCCTTTTGATTTCTAGCCGGCTCTCGCTCGCGGACCTTTTTCAAAGCATTTTATTGTCGGGTCGAAATTGTCAGCAGCGTCTGTTGAGCGGCTTTCTTTACCATTTTTCGGTAGAGTGTAACGCGTCGTAACACTGAAACTAATGTTCTTCGCTACTTAAACTCTCATGAAAACGTGTTTTTTGGAAAAGACCAAAATATTTCAACAACTGCTACTTGTAATAGACCTGATTCTTTGAGAAAATAAACTTATTTTTGTGAGACTGTCATTTTAAACGCTTTTTTAAATTGATATTTGGAACGGGCTCAAATATTTCAAAAGCTGCTATGTGTAACACACTCAAATCTTCGATAATGTTATCAAAACTGAGACTTATTTTTAATGCAACTGTTATTTCTAACCGACTTAAATATTTCAACATAGTTATATATAACAGACTCAAATCTTCAGTATTATCGTATGAAATGAATTAAAATTTTGCATGACAGTTA
Organism: Agrypnia vestita; assembly: GCA_016648135.1. NCBI lineage: Eukaryota > Metazoa > Arthropoda > Insecta > Trichoptera > Phryganeidae > Agrypnia > Agrypnia vestita. Next base: position 22,892 of record JADDOH010016893.1, on the reverse strand, counting down.
ATTTGAAGCAATTTTTGTTTAAATTGAATTTCGAGGAGTACATGCCTAGCTCTTTAAATGGCATGAAGATAGCTCCAAACTATGCGCATGGTTACACTCATTTTTGAACCTTGCCGAGACAGGATTAAATATGATTTTCAGTGTCGTATATTTAAAGTTAATCTGTGTGTGGACAATAGTTCCCAGCATTTTATAGACGATTAAACCTTACAGTATTGCTCTGAAACCTGCCATTAATTTGTGTTAATAAATTTTTAAAACCCCCTGGCAATTAAAAGGATAAGGTTGCATTCCGTATAGCTTATATAAACGCGGGCCATATAAATTTTAAATTCGTCATTCTCAACGCCATGTGCCAAAACTTTAGTTTTTCTGCATAATTGATACGCAAATTATAATTCCTTGCATTGCGTGACACAGATTTAAATTATTTGAACGCATGTACATAAATCTATGATTTATTTTCGATGAAACGCTACACGAGATGCCATGGAAATTTCGGAACGAGGCTCCGCGGCTATGCCCGTGTGCGGGCGCCGTCGAAGCCGGAGGAGGTCGCATTTGTTGTATTCTCTATTAAGTATTTATTTGTAGAGGGGATATATTTTTGCACATTGATAGAAGGTAATAAATAAATTTATTGAAAAATGCTTTGAAAAATTCTGTCGGAGTGTCGGGCCCGTCGATGACGTCCCTGCAATGGTTTTTTTAATTTTGATTAAATTCTATGTTCTCTTTTTTAAGTAAATTTTGTTTTTTTTTTTACTATCGTTAATGAATAAAATGTAACTTTGTTTTTGTACAAACATTGATTATTTTTCTGTGTCTTTTCATTGGAGCATTGTGAAAGAGACATTTAGATAAATTTAAAGCTGATCAAAGGCAAGTATAAAATACACGACACGACCTTCGGACCTTGGTGATATTCCTTTATTTTTGTCTGTGCCTGTGAAGAAACGATCATAAGTTTGAATGTAAGTATCTTTGAAAGCCGCTCCTGTATCTATCTTTAGACGTAGGTAAGAACTGTTTTCAATTGACAGTAACAGAACATGCAAAACAGGATAAGGAATTCACCTATAGTAGGATAACGAGCTAAAGGCGAGCGGGGACCGAAGTGCGGTCAGAGGGGGTCTCATGCTACTTGCTAGCCACCCCTATTTAGTGCTGCACATGCCTACATCCATTCCACAAATTCCATCGGGCGTAGTGATGCATATCACTATCTATAATTCACTCACCACGCACATTCTTTATGCTCGCCTTTAGTTTGTTTGCCGTCTGAGGGATGCCATCATCATTGCGGATGTGTAGTCAGTTGTGGGGATCCGGAACCATGACTGGTATAGCCCATCCCCTTAAATTTTTATAATACCTACCAACATGTGAGTTGCCAGTGGGTGCGTAACTGATGTGACGAACAGACCTGTTTGAGATGTAGAAGAATCTGGAAGTTGGCCTCCGCGATCTCACCGGAAGGAGTATCAGACAACTGACTAATTATGGAATCCAATCTAGAATTTACGAATACTGATTACACATTCAATCTCAAATCTTTAAGGATGCTGTTTTGGTTTAATTTCAAAGTAGCGTAATTATAGGCGTCTCAATGTGATATTACAAATAAATATATATTTTTTAATAAATTAGCATTATTTCGTTTACAAAGTGGAATTTCATGATTAACACAATTATACACAATGTTTTATTCCACTAATTTGAGTTGTATAAGCCAAAGCGCTTTCGATGGATACAACCATCATTTCAGAGGCAATATTAGAACTAACAGATTTTTATTATTGCCTTTGAAGATGATTGTTGTGTCTATCGAAAGCGCTTAGACTTATATAACTCAAATTAGTGAAATAAAACGTTGTGTATAAATCACTGTGTTAATATATTTTGTAGTTTAAAAAAGGTTACGTGCTTACTAGAAAAACTTATTTTGTGTTCATTGTTTGCATCGTAACAACAAACATATTTTTTGCGCACATTCTTTTTAATGCGGTCTAGCTATAATTAGGCGAAGATTAAATGATGAGGCACTCCGTGGTCTGCTATCGCTTTGAACATATTGTTCGTAACAGTACATCTGTAAATTCAATTCTCAGTTTTGCATCAGTATGCATTTGCAATATATCTTGCAGAAACTGGGCTCTGGAAACTTAGTGAGCTCACTGCGATACAAAAAAGAAATGGCATAATTAGATCATCTTAATTGAAAGGCTTCCTGTGATTTGTGTGTTTCGGTATAAAAGCAAAGGCGCCAATTTTCTCTGGTATCTATGAAACCTACAACTTATTTTAAAACAATTGTTACCTTAATTTCAATAAATATTTAACGTAATGTTTGAAGCTGCTGTAAGCAAGATAATAATCGCTAAAATTCGATGAGCAGATAAGAAAACATACAAAATGTTGTTACCCAGTTTTCATGACGAATTTTATGGGACCACCCGCTGGATAAACATAGTCTATATTGAAACATTTACTTATATTATGCGATAATCACTCAAACGACAGAGTATACATTTTATTAATGATATCAATTTGATGCTTGAGTGGCCTGTACTTGAGATTAATTTGCTATTTAAATAACTGTATTTTGCTGTGATATTTCAGCGTAAAATCGACATCAACTCTCACTTCAGTTTTAAGCGGCCATTTTGTCACATGACACTTGAGAGTTGATTGGTTGAAGCGGATATTGTTGTTTGCTTTTAACAGTGATTTTGGAAGGGATAGAACTATATTTCCTATAAAATCTCAAATTCAGTATAATCTAAATTAGTAATTTCCTCTGCATTCAAAAGATTTTCATTTTTCGGACTATATTTGAGAGGTGTAAAAGCTGCCTTTGCTTTTACAACTTTCAAATAGTCTTTATCCTGTCTACACAGATATTGGAGGATGGCTCTGCTAGATGCTCCGATAATTGACGAGCTCGCAGGAGATGGCGTATAAAAGTAAATATGTCAAGTAATGAACAATAAATTAAATATAATATATTTATTTACAAATAAAATTAACAATTTAAGACACCTATTAAAATTCTAGCTCCGTTTTCAAATCAAATTAATCTTTTTTCGCCGGTGTGTCGAGGACCTACGCCTTTTTCCCAGGGATCCACGGCTGTATCTTGGTCTGCGTGGTGCTGTACGGGACGTATTGGCCCGTGGTGCCGGACAGGTTCTCCGTGTGGTCAGCCATCCACTTGTACTTGGGCCTGGAGCCGTCCTAGAAGGGCAGACATGCAATGTGTGAAAACAATTGAATAGCGCAGCTCACTGTTCGACAAACTGACTCATGGCAGGTTGTAAGAACTTGTTTTATAAGTAATCATTTGTTTTAAGTATAGATTTTTACATTTACCACCTATCCAGCAACCTGTTTTTGAAACAACCAGCCCTCGGTATTGGAAGATGACGGAAACAAAAATGTTTTCCTGTGTAGATGTCATGCGTAGAGGGTTATTTGGCATGTTTATCAGAGTTTGGGTATATGACATACACAGTGACAAATTTTTTGGCAAACAGTATTTTTCTAGGCACAGATTTTGCAGATACTGATTATTCCAGATAAAATATCTGAACAAAAATTATTTTAGGTTAGGCAATATTTTTTGTGCAGAATAATCTGTCTGCAACAATCTTGTCCGGAAAAATAACTCAATCGACATACGAATACTCACGAGTCATCTATTAGGACCATCTATTAGGACATTCCGACTCATCTATCAGTGACATGTGATGTGTAAAGACTCAACTACAAATCATGTAGCATCTATCATTTCTACCTAGTAAAGTAAGTTAGCTAAAAAATAGGTTATTTTTAGTTGTTTTATTAATTTGCAAATGTGACAGTATTTTTAAAATATACCGTATTCTCTTGATCACATAAAAACAAAATTAATAGGTATCTACCTAAAAAAAGAAGAGAAAATGTGTTTAAAACATTACATTAGGAGTCATCAGACGTGGTTTGCCAGGCGCTTCAAGGGTAAGTAGCACTCGGAGTATAAAAAGGAGACGATTACCTGATGAGGTGGCAAGTCTGTCTTGTAGTGCATCCATCCGTACCACTCTGCTGGGATCTGCAATACCAACATTCACAATTATAATTTTAGATTATAACAGAGCTAGTAAAAATTACTTAATAGGTAAACTATCTAAATATTTTAGATGTTTATAGCGTTAATTTTGTGGTTGGACATAATTATCAATTTTAATTAAACAACCTTGTATTAACCACTTAACTGGTAACTCTACCGGTTTCGATACCACCGTATCTTCATCAGGATGGAAAGAAAGAAGACTTCATCGTTACTAATTAAGTGGTTAATTCAAAGTTGTTTAATTAAAATTACTCCTACCTAAATTGTAAATGGAAAATGTTCCAACATCAACTAACTAACCATCAAGCCATTTCCTAGAGCGGTAGGCAGAGAGGCTAGAATGACACTTTTCTACCGTGGCACACCACTTTTGTCTCATCCACTTTCATACATTTTCTCGTGCACGCTCTTCGGTTGTTGTATCATCCGTTGAGTCATCCTACAATATTTGATTTATCTGGTCTCACCAGGTCATAAACTGTACCATCCGTTCCACATGGCCAAACCATCTCAGCGATCCACGCTACAACCAGCATTCCATTCACTTCTAATTCAAATAAACCATTAGAGTAGCCGGCAAACATTGTGAACAATTTTCGTTATAGTGGGGGAAAGTTTGCGCATCTACCTTTCCACCAACGAGATCCAAATTTCATCTTCTGCGCATTCCTCCACTACGCCAAAGAATTTCAAGAAGTTTGCCGGCAACTGTACACTCTATACTACCTCACCGATATTCTGCCGTGTATATTTGACCTCTGGCCGATCCCATATTGCAGGGTCCATCATCAGGGCTGATTTGTATGTGTTGATGTTAAGATTAAGAAGCATTGACATGCAATAATATACTGAAATCGTAAAAATGTAAAAAAATTATTTTGGTACGGTGTTGCAAGGAAAATAACCTTAACATCAACATCATCTCTGATGATGGACCCTGCAAGGGGATCCAAAACATCGGCCAGGGAGGTCAGATGTAGACGGCAGAATATCCCAGAAACACACACAGAATATTGTTATTAATATGCTTCTAAATTCTAATATGCTAATAAAATAGTAACAATGCTTCCAGATCGCTAACAATATTGCAATAATTCCCAATTTGCAAATCTATTTACAAATAGATACATTCACAGTACCAATCTGATATCACCGGATAAAAAATTGTCTATGATGAATGAGCACAATCATTCAGTGTTCTCTCACATTTGTATTTGTATTTCGGCTGAAGTAAGGTCTCCGGTAGGTGTCGCCACACAAATGCCAAGATAAAGCACAAGAACAGCAAACATATCTGTCGCTGAGCCTGAGTAGGGTTTAAGACCAACATTACATACATGTAAAATAAATAATATTTTTCAGAATTTTCGAATCGAATTAAATCTAATATATAAAGATGTAAAGTTTGTAAGTTTGGATGTAGCAGGTAATCTCCAAAACTATTTATAACTAACTAACTAACCATCACGCCGTTTCCCTACAGGGGTAGGCAGAGAGGATTGAACGCCACACTCTTCTATCCTGGCACACCACTTTTGCTTCGGCCACATTCATACATCTTCTCATACATGTTCTACGATTGTTGCGGCTTTTAACAGGGCTATCCTCAAATACTTGTAGTACCTGATGGTGCCAGGTCTTTCGCCCTCTATTCCTGTTGCCTTCAACATTCGCCTCATATATTTTCTTAACCATCCTTTCCTCGTTCATACGTTCCACATGACCAAACCATCTCAGCACTCCTTTCTTTATTCTATCTACCACACTACAGCCAGCATTGCATTCACTTCTAATTTGTTCATTCCTCACTCTATCGACCAAAGATTTTCCACACAAGCGTCTTAGTGACCGCATTTCAACCGCATTCAGTCTACTTTCATTCCTCTTTTGCCAATTCCAGGCTTCACTTCCATACATAAGGGTTGGCACTAGAACGCCATTATGTACCGCTAGTCTTGCTTCTTTTGACAGATTCTTATTGGCCATAATTGCATTTAGTGCACCATTAACTTTGTTTCCCGCAGTTACTCTCCTTTCGATATCATTCTCAGCCTTGCCGTCTCTACTAAACATACTTCCCAAATACACAAACTCGTTCACTTGTTCTAAGCATTCGTTGTTTATAATTACATCACACTTAGTCACTATTTATACGATTTCAAAAATTCTTTTACCAATATTTAGAATGAACTTTCAGGGTGGACAAGGGCCATATATAATCCCATTAAAATATATATAAATTCATGGCGGCCTATTTAACAACAAGTCGACGAAAAAATGGTCGAGTGATGCGTTTTTTACAAACGCTGCCTTAACGGTATGAGATATTTAAATACTTTCTATAGAGAAGTTGTAGAACCCAAAAAGTTCTATAAAAATGCCCATTACGACATAGTCGTATATCGCAGAGCTGCGCGGGCACAGCTAGTGAATCATAAAATATATTGTCTTAAATGCCTAGTGACTAGGATTTCCGATGTATGTAAATTATATTTAAGAGTATAATATGGAACCACTGACCTGGCTGCCGTCGTACATCAGGGCATACTTGGGTGCATATTCTATCCATCGGTTGCGGGACACGAAGTAGCGGGGATTCTCGAAGTACTTGTTGCCGTACTTGTCCTCGCCAACCAGCACGCCGTCCTTAATGTCGTCTTGCCTGAAACGGACTCGCCACATTATTACAGAGCACAATGATGCAACGAAATGCGCGCGCATCATGCGACTCAATATTTTAACACCGTGAAGTCACGACTCGGCAATCAAAAGCTAAAATGGCGGTTTTCCGAATGATTTTCAACCAATAGCAATTCTTATAAGTAATGACAAGTCGTTTGAAAATAGTATTATGTCAATTGCAAATCTGTTCCGAGTGCTGTTATTAATTTTCTATTTACTGATGTATTTTTCTTAATGTCCTCTTATGGTGCCATCTCCTATCAAGGGCTAGCGATTATGACGTTATTTACCGCACGCTCAGTCAAGTTACACTTATACCAGTCCCTCAAGTTACGGAGCAACAAGATGCGGCGTCTTCCTACGCTTCGTTTACCACTTATTTTTCCCTGGATTATGAGTTGGTTTAGACTATACTTAAATCCTTTCAGCTTTCTTGTCTTAATAGTCCGCAGCATTTCTCGGTCTTTTTCCACACGCCGGAGGACTTCAACATTCGTCACTCTATCCTCCCAGGATACTTTCAATATGCATCTATAGAGCCACATCTCAAAATCCTCGAGTTTGCGGATTAGTTCTTGGTTTAGTGTCTATGCCTCCACCACATATATATGAGAGAGAGAATAAGGCAAAAATATGACAAATTATAATTATTATTATTATTATAGATAATGGGCAGGCAGCTTAAGCTGATAGGCCCATATCACTGTCTCTCATTTGAATATCCAGCCTATTCTTAAATTGGTTGACACTGGCTGCAGACACAACGCCCTCAGGCAAACTGTTCCACATATTGACCACTCTATTGCTTAATGCATGCTTTCTTGGGTTACACGGATAATATAACACATTTCTTAATATTATTATGATCAAATTCATAATGTGTTATTATGATGATTGAATTATGCACATTCTGTTCTTTTTTTCTCTATTTTATAAGTAAGATTTTTTAACCACTGATGGTGAACTGTCATTGACCGAAATTCAAAGTAGTGTTGTAGATCTTCAAAGCAAGGTATACAACACAGCACATGTTTTTTTTACGCTACAACTTCTAACGCGCGTACATAAACACGCACCCAATTTTTTTCTGCTTTTGTGTTGAAATCGCATGACGCCAAGTCAAAATGAATTTGATATCAGTCGTCTAGAATTTTCATTACTGATAGGCACCCCTAGCCCTGCTATAAATATTGAGCATAATTGCTCAATTTTTTTAAAATACTTCGAAATTTGAAATCGAAAATAGAAGAGTCCCGACTCCGTCTGACAGCGGAGACACTTAACCTAAAATTATGTAATTGTTCAAAATACCAACCTGAACATTTTGTACAGAGATGCCCTGATGCCGCCATTCTGCTTCACGATCGTGAAGAGACGCGCTACCTTGTCGAGGCCCACGTACTTGGCCATTTTTATTATGTCACCTCTGTAAATTTAGCAGATTTTTGTCCGACGCAAAAATCAGAAACGCAGTTTGACAGTAAAATAAAGAGGGCTGCCAGTATATAAAAAATATTCCCTTCAATCTAATCATTAAAAAATGTTTTGCTTGTTTCCCTTCAAGCGTGTTAAAGTACCTACGTCTAACCAGCTAACCATAATCGTTGGCAGAGAGGATAGAAAACCACATTCACGATACGCCTTCTCATCGTGCCAGGTCCTTCGCGGACGCCCTCTGTATATTTTCTTTGCTATCCTTTTCTTGCTCATACGTTTTACATGACCGAAATTATCTCAGCGATTCTTTCTTTATTATATCAGCCACTCCACGACCAGCATAACCTTCCAATATGCATTAACTTCTAATATGCTAATTTCTCGCTCAATCTACCAAAGATTTTCCTAACATCTATCTTAAAGACCGCATTTAGTTTGATTTTATTTCTTTTTCGCCAATTACAGATTTAACTTCCAAACATTATAGTTGGCACAAGAACTCTATTATGAACCGTTAATCTTGCTTCGTGTGACAGATTCATATTAGCCATAATAGCATTCAGGGCACCATCTACCGTAATTCTGCAGTCACTCTCCTCCCTTATTTTCATTTCTTTTGTTTACTATCCCGGTAAGCTTTGACATTGAAATTAAATTTGTTTTGGTGCATTCAGGATAAAAAAAGTAATGTAACGGAAGCGGCAAACGCAGCATGTAGCGGAACTTGTAGCAGAAATGCGATAGCAGAATTAACGACGTCATGTCGAATTATTGTCATCTGTCAGATTCTGTTTATATGCGAGTTGACAAATGTTTAGATCGTTTTTTATGAAGATTTTTTGTCATCATACCAAAATCGATTAAAAGCGATATTGGATAAATTATTTATTGCGAAAACGAAGTAATGTCAGATATTCGTTTCCAAAGCAAAAAACACATTCAGCCATTCGACATTCAATGCGGCTCTCAAAGTTGTATAGTTTCGAAAAATTTGATTACGGAATCGTTTTAGGCCGAAAATCGATAAAACCTGTAATTGGGTAGGTATGATGAGGTTTTTTTGAAAAAGAGCAACGTCTCAATAACGACGCCATCTTGTCAGCTGTCATATTCTGTTAACATGCGAGTTCACGAATGACTCAATCGTTTTTTAAGAAAGTTTTATAACTTTAAAAAGAAAGAAGTATAACTTTTACCGCGGGTACATGAGTACACGCACTATTTGTTTTTCTTCTCCTTCGTTATGTATGCCCTTGACAGAGCAGTTGTAGTGTGGCCAAAACATCCGGCGGCATCGAAGACTATACCACATCTGTCTATCTAGCTGGCAATCTTCCAAGGGGATGGGTTTTCTCGACATAATAGCCTTATAAGGTTATAAAAATGTTGATTTTTTATTACTCTAGTGAAGGAAAAGTATTTTCCGAATGCGGTTTGTTCATTATTTAAGTAATGTGGTTAAATATAAGTGCTAAAGTTAGTTTTGTAGCTTGTTTGCTTAGTGGTTAAGACTCTCGCCTAATGACCTAGTGATCGGTGGTTCGAACCCTTTTCATGCAACAAATGTCGGCTATCATCATATAATTTACGGTGGCCTGGAATAGCTCCACAGTAGACTGGTCAGGATGTTCTCTTTCTTCCAGGGTCCTGACTTCGACAACCAATCCCCTGCATCATGAGCTGCAAGATCTCCTACTTCTTTTGATGTCTCATCACGTGTCCGAGATATTCGATTTTTCCTAACCATAACGTCTCAATTCGTAACTCTGTCCATCCAGCTTATTTTGAATATTTTACTTTAGATCTACATACCGAATGCTTCGAGTTGCCTCATACATTTTTTCGGTAAGTAAATTTTTATCGTCCAAGCCTTCCATATTTGTTTCAGTTCAATGGCCACTATATTTTTCTTAAGTGTTGAGTTACTACGATAGATTCCCCCTATATAATATTGCATTGAAAGAAACAACTAATCACGGCACACTTATTTTACAAATGCTCTGCGCGTAGACAGAAAAATCGGATAATTTGAATTCACGATGACTAAAATAGCAAACTCATTCTTACAATAGTGTACGATACTCTGTTCCTTTTTCCCCGGGACTTTTTTTATCGGCGTAGCGTCGCGTCCGATCACAAAGAAGGTCCGTTCGACAACGAATGCAAGTAAGGAAATTACCTTAATTTAGAGTTGCCAAGATTTCACGCTTGTAACGTATCTACAGTTTATTATATCGTTGACTAAAACGACGTATCATCTAGTAACGATAATCTGAGTTTTTTTTTTTTTAATGTGTTTTATTTTGGGAACAAAATGTTATCATGCTTGCCACACCGAAACATCTGCTTCTAATTTTTTTCTTCAAGCCTTTTCATCTGTTGCTTATTATTTCTCTCCCTCTACGCGTGCGCCGTGCACCGTGCGTGAACAACTATGGCAGGGGATTTCAATGCAGCGGGTTCACTCGGACTTCGGACATTTTAACTCGAATGAAAATGAAAAACGTTTTAAAATATTTTAAAAATTAAATAATTTCTCGCAATTAGCGACTGTTATGTTATAAGAAAAGTAATTACATTTTTTTTATTAAAATTTATTTGGTAAATGTACAAACTTAAGAGTATTCAATATAATTTAATTAATACACATTTATATTACACGCTTACCCACTTTTAAATGAGAATTTATTCTCATGTTTAAAAGTGGGGGCATTGTCATACATGTATATATCTATTATTAATGAAATCGTTAGTGTAAGACATTAGATTAAATAAGTAAGATATAGACAAAGAAACATTAGATTAAGTTATAAAAATTAAGACATTAGATTAAGTAAGTAAGATATAAACAATACAAGAATACAAAAATGTGAGACATTAGAATAAGTAAATAAGGTATACACAAGGATACAATAAATTATAAAAGTTATAAATTTATTTATAAATTATTTATTTAATTATTATTAAATTATGAAATATTTATAAATTATTTATTTAATTATTATTTAATTATAAAATATTTATAAATTATTTTTAAAAGAAGCTATTAGGAATTACCGCGTGCGTAAGAATCAATTTACACCACCGGTCCTCAGAGTGGTGGTCCGCAAGAAAAAAGAAGAAATGTGGTCATTTTTTAATACACAACAAACCCGCAAAAATAAGTGACTTGCGCGGATGAAGAATGCAAGACACATGAAATCATTTCAATCTCGTAAGACATGTAGCTAGCTGCTTTGCACATGTTTTGTATAATACGTAAAATACACCGAATCGAATCGAAACATACGTATAATACCTCAAGATTTACATTGGAAAAGTTAAAGCACGCTCTCAATAAAGCTTTTGTAATTAGGTCACAAATAAAAGTTTTATTACGTCAAACAATTAAGGGATGAAGGGGGTCAACAAAATGTGACGTTGTGTGACAGGGGGGTGACGAGTCACAAGCTTCGTGACGTCACATGTATAAATCTAAAGTTTTAAAACCCAACTCTAAGGAAAACCTTTAAAATACCAATATACACATAGAATGATCCTAAAATTATCCAAATCGAGAACGAAGTGACTGCTAAGTCAGTCATAAATAATATAAAGGAATGAGTTCAAAGTTCATGGACACAAGATGATTAAATTTTTTATGGTTCTTTTGTGTTATGTTTTGAAATATTTCAATAATGCTTAATTTATTGTTGATTTTATGAATAAATATTATAATTAGAAATATATAAATAACTTTGGAAGTTCTGTTTTAATTTGATAAATTCTAAATTTTAAATAGCAAAATATGTGACGTCACACCAGGAGGGGGGGGGGGGGGGGCACCTGTGACAAGGACGGGAGGGCTCCGAAAATCATGAAATTCGTGTGATGTAATATATGGATGGCCCCTAACTAGTCCTTTGATCGCATTTTTCTAAATATATTTAACACTAAAAAATCTTTTAGTGGTCCCCGGTATTTAAAATTACGAATTTAGTGGTCCGTAAGGTCCTAAACCAGCTCATACAATAAATAGAATACATGCTCCTCATAGACATCACTATATCCCGCTAAGAACCACTACTCGTAGACACACGGTGTTGACCTTGGAACCATCGCAGTCGTCGTGAAACATTTAATGTTAATCTAGAATTCATTCTTAAATTGTATGTATTGATTTGCGACTGCCTTTATTTTTTTCTGAATATTATTAACAATTTATTTTATCATTAAGTCATTATTTATAATAAAGTTATCATAAAAAACGTGTATTGTGTAACTAACCTTCACCCCGTTTACGAGACGGGTAGGCAGAAAGGATAGAACGCCACACTCTTCTGTCCTGGCACACCACTTTTGCTTCGCTCAATTTTTTTTAACTGAGCCATCCTCCAATATTTGATTTATCTGGTCATGCCAGGTCTTCCACGGACGCCCCATGTTTCTGCTGCCTTCAGCACTCGCCTCATAATCTTTCTTTATTATCCTTGCCTCATTCATCCATTCCACATGTCATCTCAGCGATCCTTACTTGATTCTATCTATTAGGTCACAGCCAGCATTACATTCACTTCTAATTCGTTCATTCTCTACTCTATCGTATAAAGATTTTCCAAACGAACGTCTAAGTGATCGCATTTCCACTACATTCAGTCTACTTTCATTATTTTTTTTTGCCAATTCCAGTACTGTGTAATTACATAATATTCAAAATGTTCACAAAAGATTAATTATTTGTACTCTAATGTCACTGTAAGACTATCTATCAGGGTCCATAATGACCTGTTGACGCTTTGTTTGTTAAAAAGTAAATAAAAATAAATAGGTTCGTCTCTATTTTTTTATTCATTGATTTATTTCTTTAGTTAGTTAGTACGGCTCTCGTATATTAATTAACCAATATTTTAGCATTTTATACTGTACAATCTATCATTAATATAGTATCCATAATAACTAACATATTTTAATTTACAAATCCTGTAATACAAAACATCCTAATCTATAGTACAATCTAATCGATAATCTATAATACAGTCTATATTCTATAATTTTGCGGGACTTCTATAATTTAGCTTAATATATAAATCTTTAATTAATTATTAGTAAGTTGGTTGTATAGAATTTGGAATATGTATTTTTAATAATTAATTTGATGTTTTATTTTCCTAGACCGCGACTCTCTGATTGAAAATCCTTTTTCTAATGTTAACAACTGCCCTGGTCATTTACTCAACCTGGAGCAAAAAAAAAGGTAAAAAGGTATATATCCATTACTTTACACAATAATAATTCTTATAATATAAATATAATAAAGGCTATTTTAGCTTACACGAATATTTGATTCAATAAATTCAATACAGTTTAAATGCAAAAAACAGTTACACTAAAATAAGCCTCATGCTCGGCGCATACGAGATATTTTCGAAAGTTTTGTTTTATTACTTACTGCGTTTCAGAATTAAGAGTATCATAGATACATTCGAAGCCAGGTAGATCTTCTTAGGTTGTTTTGAATGTTGTGAGATTTTAGTACAGTAACACGACACTCAGTAACAAAAATGGTATTTTTCTTTGTCATTTCAGTAGTGATGCTCTGTATTTTTTACTCGAAATGCGCGCATTGCCAGCCGAATCGCGCCTTCGTTGCCGGCCACGTACGTAGGATCTGTAGTTTTGAAAGGAGCCGTGGTGTGTCTTTGCCAACTTCATTGTGTTCGACGTTTGAAATTTTTTCACAGAACTTGACAGGTTCGTTGGGATTTAAAATGTCCGCCGTCGGTGTGTGAAAACTTTTACGTCGACTTGTTTTAAAGTTCAAACGCGGCCGGTGGATTGTTTTGAATTAGTTTCGAGAGGCGATCTCGCAAGCCGGATGCTGGGGCCGCGGTGTGAATGCTGTCTCGGGTTTACACACGGCATTTCAAACGGAAGAAAAGCTGTCTGAACTTTTGTGTTTTTGTTTAGATTGTGAAATACGTAAACTTTTGACTAGATTTAGACAGTTTTACTGTGCTTCGAGCTGTATATCAAGTGTAATACACTGTTATTATATTTTTTAGTGTTCTTCAGTGATGTGAGTGCGTGTTTTTCGCTTTTGGCGGTGTTATAAAACAAGTGTAGATATTTTTTCGGCGATTTTGAACACTTTTGAGGTATTGTGGCTCTTGTTATGTGTACGAGGAAGTAGCGAGCTTGCAGAACAGGTTAGTTGTGAGTTTTTTCTCAAAGTTTTTCGTGTGAAGGAGTGACGTATATAAAAATGTGTAACATCGTTGAGAATTTTGGTGGTATTTAAGAAATAAGTCATTTTTACCACAAAAATTGGGCCCTTATCCAAATTGGAAAAAGGCATCGTGCTTCCCTGTTAGGGTGTAACAGAGCTGGTCCGCAATACTTTACAGGCAGATTCCTACCTAAATTATGAGTCGAAAACTTAGAGTATATACAATCCATTGGATTGTATATACTCTAAGGTCGAAAATGTCTAAGGAACAATGTCCTTACATCAATAGTTACGGAGATATTCAATATCAAAGTTTGCATTTTTTTTAAACTTTTTTTTTGCAAAAAGTTGAAATATCGTTACAGTAACTTATATCGATTATGAAAAATTAATTTCGCTTCAATTCAAGCCAAATTAAATGATAAAAATTTGAAAAAAAAATCAGTTTTCAATTTTTGCGTTGTTTTTTATCATTTTATTCAACTTGTAGCAAAGCAAATGAATTTTTAATAATCGAATATAACTTACTGCAATGATCGTTCAAATTTTTGCAAAAAATAAGTCAGAAATATTGAAAATAAATTGGTAACTTTGATATTGCATAACTCGATAACTATATGATATTAGGTCATGGTTTCTTCAACATTTTCGACTTACGATCGTGGCAGGAATCCACCTGTAAAGTTTTTGCTACTAGCTATGAGACACCCTGTATAACTACACTAGGTACTTCGCCAATTTTGACGTAATGACTTATATAAGATACGAAAATGTCAGTCAGCAATCATGACCTAGTATTATATGCATTTTTTCAGTAGGTATTTCTCACTTATTTTTTTCAAAACGTTGAATTGATATCACAGTAGCTTATGTCGATTGTGAAATATTCATTACTTTAATACAAGTCAAATAAAATAACAAAAACCTTATAAAAATATTTTTCAAATTTGTATATAGGTACACAGTTTTAATCTTTTTATTTGACTTTTCATTAGTGTTACATCGAATGTGGGTTCTGTTAAATTTAGCGCGCTTTTGCCCAGTGACCAGGTCAGATCGCCATCACGAAAACACGTGTAATTGTTTATTGTCTCTGTGTTTTTTAATTAATTAAGCGACACAACGTAATTCTGGATAGTTATTGTAGAATATTATATATTAAAATAATTTTTATTTTTTTATTAAAGCATATTGTTGATAGTTGATGTGGTTTATTTTCTAGAGAATAAAAAAGTAACCCATAAAAACTTGGTATTTTAATATAACAACAATTAAAGATGAATTAAAACATATAACATAACACTTAACTTACAGTAATTTAATATATTTCTAAAATGTCAGATGTTTTGAGCTTTGATAAGACACTTCATGCTTTGAAGATTAAATTCTAAAAACATTTGTCAGTCAATTTAGATTTTCGACATTCGTACTGAAGTACCTATTATGCATACCAATGGAGTAATTCAAATTTAGAAAATATCCGCGACGTTATCGGGCTGCCAATGATTCCAATTTGAAAAAAAAATAAAATTTCTAAAAATCCGAAAATATTAGCATTATTAATTTTTTTTTAACGAAAATTTGATAGATCTTTTTGATCGTCGCCACGAGTCTACTTGCCAAGTTTCAGCTCGATTGGAGCACGGGAAAAAGGTTAAAAATCGATCCAAAGTTTTTTCACTCGACAAGCCGGCAAGCGAGCAGACTCCACGAGTTAATATAAAGGGAGTAAAAACAATCCATTCACACGTTACCTATTTACTTATAAATCAACATTTTGTCTAGATTTCATTTTAAAATAAATTTCTTTACACTTTTTCATTTCTTATTTAAATCCTACTTATTTCATATTTATAAATGTGAAAGTTTAGATGGTTGGATGGATGTTTGTTGCTCAATCACGCCAGAACGACTAAACGGATCTGGATGAAATTTGGCACAGAGATAGATTATTGTCTGGAAAAGCACAAAGAATACTTTTTATCCCAGTAGCAGGTTTCTGTGGGTTGAAATCGAAGTCTACGCGAACGAAGTCGCTGGCAAAAGCTAGCTAATTAAAAAGCTACCGAAGTTCGGCAGATTTAAACGAAATTCGGCCGGAGACGAAGTTCGGTAAAAGTCGCCGAAGTTCGGCTGTACCGAATGTGAAACGAATTTCGGTGCATCTCTACTTATCACCGTCTTCATCCCCTTGTCCTAGTAGGGTCGGGGGCCCAAAGGCTCGACAAGGTGCTTCCATGATTCCCTGTCTTGCGCTGCTTCCGCGTGAATCACCAGTCTATTTTCATACACATTTTTTGTTTTCAAGTTTGTGTTTACTGGGGTATTATGCCGTGTTGTTACGTCCTTTCGGGCCGACGTTTCGGATCCCGTTGCAGGGTCCATCATCAGGGCTGATGTGTTGTTGTGAGTGTTGGTGTTGTGGTTAAGTATCGGCTCGCAATACCGTGCCGAAGTCATGATGTGTTGTATTGTGTTGTCTGTATGATTCATCTGTTGCCAGTAAACACAAACTTGAAGATTCTGAGTGGCCGTGAAAACCTAAGAACGCATTTTTTGTTGCTTCTCCCAGCTTAATCTGGGGCGACCCATCGCCGTATTCGTTCCTCTGGCATTCTGAGCGCATGTCCAAGCCATCTCAGTTGTGATTTTTCTATGTGTAAGAGTAGGGGTTCCATGCCGAATGTGTGCCTAAGCCATGTATTCACTAGGGGACAAATTGTCCCTCAACAGCACGCGCGACATAGAGTCTACGTGACGTTGCAACGTCGTGCACTGTTCCGCGACCTCGCGCACAACATAGCGCGGCATTTCTACGTGCCGTGGCAACGTTGCCATGCGCACGGTACCCGAGCGTACTCACTGCAACATTCCGCGGAGCGTCAGTACCACGTGGTACGTTTACAAGTGAATACGCATGCGCTGTATCTGTCAAGATGACAATGCGGGGAAACGAAATCGTTCTTGAACTCATCGAGCTGTATCGATCGAAGATCGCATAGAATGTCCGTCCTTCTTTCTCTTTGCAGTAAATAATTTCGCATTCTCCCTTTTTTCTCCTCTTACTTTTCGATAAACTCATTAACATAAACAGATACGCGGCTATCATCATAACCTCATAGGGCGATATATTTCCGCGACGTCTGGAAAACAATAATTATTTGCAAAAAGGACCTTGTTTTTAATAATATTCAATTTACTACAGTAAAACCTCGTTAATTTGAAATTGCGACCCAAAAAAACATTTCGAATTGCGCTGAACCCCGTTTTCGCCAAATAAGATACCGCAGCTGTCATCGTAACCTCATGACATTTCCGCGACAAGATATGCGAGTCCCGGTGTGTACACGTCAAATGACCGCGTCATTGTCCCCGAAACATGAGCGTAGATGTTGATGCGACATGCCGAGCGGAATGTTTCGCGATTTGTCCCCTAGTGAATACATGGCTTTATGCCGGCACTCTTCACTCTGTCCACCGGTGTGACTCCCGCTAATCCTTAGAAAACTCATCTCGTGCGCCTGGATCCTTGCTCTCACTCTCTCCGTCAGGATCCAAATTTGATGGCCACATATTAGGGTGGGCCTGTACACAGATTTGAAAACGCCAGGTCAGTTTTTTCAAAAGATTTTCAGTCACAAAAAAAGTATTTTTACTTCCTTTCTTTTAACTCGTGGCGTCTGCTTGCCTGACGAAAAAACTTTGGATCCAATCCAATCCAATTGAGCTGAAACTTTGCAAGTAGACTCGTGGCGACGATCAAGAAGATCTATCAAATTTTCGTTAAAAAATAATAATTATAGCATAATTTTGGATTTTTCAAATTCTTAATGGTTTTTTCATACAACTCAGTAAGTTTTATGGGTATTCCGACGCATATGGTAGACACGAAACCCGAAGATGAGAAAGGGAGTATTGTAAAAGCTTGGTTTTTATGGGTTACTTTTTTCTCTCTCTTTATTTTAACTCGTGGCTTCTGCTTGACGCAAAAACTTTGGTTCGATTTTTAACTCTTTTCCCGTGATCCAATCGAGCTGAAACTTTGCAAGCAGACTCAGAAGTTGCAAACAGAAGTTGTATGAAGAGACTGCGACGCATCTGGTAGACATTAAACCTGATTATAGTATAATTTTGGATTTTTGGAAATTTTTTATTACTCCCTTTCGTAGCGTCGCCCGACTGAAGCCCAACGCGTAGGTTAAGCGCGAAACCAGTTTCCACTAGTAAATGAGAAAGGGAGTATAATAAAAACTTGGTCTTTATGGGTCAGTTTTTTTACTTGTATTTTATTCAAGAACACATTCTTATTGTGAATTTGCAATTTTTTCATAACGAAAGTTTTGTGAAATTTAAAACCAAATTAATTAATCAATTAGAAAGACATAAGAAAAATTGGCTGCTACCGGGATCCTGGTAGTAGCCAAATATTTGATTTGATTTTTCTGTATATCTTTCTAATTAGACGATTGTCCAACTTTTTACGAAAGATAAGCCAGACATATAAAAAAATGTATACTTTACTTTCTTACCACCACGCCGTTTCCCCATGTGGGTGGGCAGAGAGGATGGAGCGCCGCACTCTTCTGTCCTGACACACAGCTCTCGCCTCATCCACATTCAAACATTTTCGCATGCAAGGTTGTTGAGGCTTCTAACAGGACCATCTTACAGTATCTGGTTAATCTGGTCATGCCACGTCTTCCGCGGTCGCCCTCTACTGGGCGACCCTTTTTTAATTCTATTAATTATGCTAAGATCAACTTTACATTCATTCCTAATGTTACTCTATCATAAATAGATTTTCCACACATACGTCTAAGGGATCTCATTGCATTCAGTCTACTTTCGTTCCTCTTCTGCCTGCTCCAGGCGTCACTTCCATAAATCAGTGTCGGTACGAGAATTCCATTGTGTACCGCTAGTTTTGCTTCGGTGAACATATTTGTATTATAAATTATTGCGTTCAAAGCACTGTTCTCCTTATTCCTATGCATACTTTGATGTCGCTAATCTCCGTTGCTGTCGACATAATGTGTAAAAAATATTTTGTATTCAAAATTGAAAGAAGAAGACTCCTTCGAAGTTTTTTTCTACTAGTTGCGAAACACTCTGTATTGTTATTACTAGCTGTTCGTACCCGGCGTTGCACGGGTTAAGGTTGAAAGTAATTTTGTGGGGGAAAACAAAGGTTTCATTGTTTTGCAAAGCCTGTCATTAAAACAATGCTTCCATTAATCAAGGCTGGGGTGGATAGGACGCCTAGACATATTTTTTCCGTCGGGAATATGAATGCGAAATTTGGGTCCAATTTTTCAAGCTTAGGGAATGCAATCCCGATCCCGCGAGATCTCGAGGTATCTTACGAGGTCAATCCCGAACCGAAAAATCGGACGAGATTATCGGGATTGATCAACATTTTTTATGTTTTGTATGTTTACTTGTGTATGTCTATAGAGCTTTTAGTAAGTACTTAAAACTTATGTTCATGTCACATTCAAATAATGAAAATATCTTTGAATAATATTTGCTGTATTTTACAAACCTAACATAGTAATAAAAATTACTACTAACTGTACTGCATTGACTGATTGATGCTTGGAAAAACTTTAATGCAATGATTAATAATGAACATTTTATTAAAATTTCTGATATAAAAATGCAAGGCATTGTCGTTAATTGCTATTCAGCTCTACAAACAAAAAAAAACATAAAAGTATTCGGGATCCCGATCCGTAGGGATCCCGCGGGATTGGAAATTCTAATCTCGAGAGATCCCGAAAGGGCAATCCCGACTCGGGATTGCGTTCCCTACTCAAGCGGTGTAGATTTGTACAGAAAATATATCTGGGGGAGATCTTATTACCCGGCTGGTCTTAAAGAATAAGTATACAATATTTGGGTGGGATCGGTCAAACGGTACAGATTTGCATGGAAAATATATCAAATGAGGGGGGTGGGGTGAATGGTGAGGGGGGAAATGTTACCTATGTTACCCACCGGGTCCCCAAGACTACCTGTCAAAATTTGAGTCAGATCGGTCGAACGGTACCGATTTGCATTGAAAATATATCGGAGGAGGGGGACCTATGTTACCTGCCGGGTCCTAAGGAATAAGTTTCCAAATTTTGAGTCGAATCGGACAAATGGTGTAGATTTGTATAGAGAACTGACAGAACTAACTGAATATTGCTATTTCCTGTATCTTGACAGTTATTATACAACATTGTGACGCCGTTTTTTTGACGTTTTATGTTTGACAGGTTTGAAATGAATGAATTCAATCAATTAGAAATATATAAACACAATCATAATTATGAATAACTTACGCGCTAGAGCTTTCTGATTGATTGAATTCATTAATTTCAAACATGTCAAACTTAAAACATCGAAATTGGCGACAATACAATGTTATACCTACATACCTGTCAAGATTGGGGTAAAGATCTGACATCCCTATATTGCTATTTTAAGAATAGCATAGATTGAGTTTTATAGATATAGATTATTATTACACTACAAAATAAACATGTTACTTAAAATAAATAATGAGGTAATTTATATAGCACCATTTTCGTTAAAATGACACTAAACTAGTATTTAAAATTGTTTACCGAATTGTGTATAGGTCAACCGCCGAGAGCTTTGGTTTTTGTATAATCGTGTATCATCTGTCTTCTTCTTTTATACGGAGTCAGTGATAGTGCAAGTGAGAGAGAAATACAAACCTCTCAGCGCAATATCCAAAAATTTAAAAAATGTTTTGAATGCAGTCACCGAGGATACTAATTTAAAATTTGCTGGATTCTAGATTTTATGAATCTAATCCTTCCTAAATCATGTTTCCTATAAAATCTCGAATTTAGTAGATTATCAATTAGTAATCCCCGATGGCTGCATTCAATTTTTTTGCATATTGCTGCCTTTGCTTTTATACCCCGCATACAGGTGTACCAGAGCTAGCAGCAGAAACTTCACCGGTAGATTCCTACCTATGTTATGAGTCTAAAATGTTTTAGCAACCATGACATATAATATCAATACTTGTGGAGATATGCAATTATCAAAGTTAGAATTTTTTTTTTAATATTTCTGACTTGTTTTTTGCAAAACGTTGAATTATCATTACAGTAACTTATATCAATTAGAAAAATTCATTTGCTTCGATACTACTTAAATAAAATAATAAAACCTTGTAAAAAAAAAAACTTTTGCAATGTTTTTTTAATTATTTTATTCGACTTGTATTAAAGCGAATGAATTTTTCTAAATAAATAAGTTACTAATGTCCTTAGGTTTTCACGGCCGTTCAGAATCTTCTGTGTATAGTTTTCTGGGATATTCTGCCGTGTGTATGTGACCTCTCTGGCCAGAGAGGTCACATACACACGGCAGAATATCCCAGAAAACTATACACAGATAATAAGTTACTGTAATGATAGTCCAACGTTTTGAAAGAAATAAGTCAGAAATATTGACAAAAATGCAAACTTTGATATAGTATATCTCCACAAGTATTGATATTAGGTCAAGGTTGCTTGAACAGTTTAGAATCATAACATAGTCAGGAATCTACCGGCCAAGTTTCTGCTGCTAGCTCTGGTACACCCTGTATACGATTTTTAGAAAGGATGCTTTTTTAGTTTTTTTTAAATATTATTTTGTGTTGGCCCTGTAGTCCACTGCATATCGTCCTACATTCCGACACAAGGGTCTATTGAAGAGGCGTAAGGGATGGTCCACGCTCATTGAGTAGGTAGCGAATTTAAGCAGGTACCGATCCAAATAGCACTGCTCCGCCCTTTCGAGCAGAAATGTGCTTTCCACATTCGTCTATGGCGGAGAAAGTATTCGGGCACTCCCATTATCTATTTATTTATTTATTATAGCTAAACCGCATTCAAAAGAATGTGCGCAAAAATATGTGTGTTGTTACGATTAAAAAAATGAACACAATTTTTTTTCTAGTAAGTAAACTTTTTTAAACTAAAAAATATATATTTATTTGGAATATCATATTGAGGCTTGTAATACAGTCTCGCCAGGCAACTTTCCCCCGCTTTCTTCTTACCGGACAAAGCTAGGGAATGGTCTTTTGATTGTGGTCGACCCATATCTGTTAAATTCTACAATTAATCTGTACATTTTTACCGACAATTTAATTCTAGTGAAAGTGAATCTTCGTTATCTCGATTACTGAAATAAATTTAATACTAACTAACTAACCATCACGCCGTTTCCCCGCAGGGGTAGGCAGAGAGGATTGAACGCCACACTCTTCTATCCTGGCTCACCACTTTTGCTTCGGCCACATTCGTACTTCTTCTCATACAAGTTCTATGGTTGTTGCGGCTTTTAACAGGGCCATTCTCAAATAATTGTAGTACCTGATCGTGACAGGTCTTTCGCGGACGCCCTCTATTTCTGTTGCCTTCAACACTCGCCTCATATATTTTC
>JADDOH010016892.1:0-11730 GCA_016648135.1 Agrypnia vestita | reverse complement strand
AACGGGACTGCGGGGACACTCTGGGTGGGTCTAAGTAGAATTGCGCAAAGCCTCCACACAGTTAAAATGTGTTCAGTCAAGCAAAGGTGAAGCATTTCGAATCGTACCAGAGCGTCGTGCCTCAAACACAGCCGGAGGGAAGAAGCCCCTACGTTCTTTCACTCCCCTTGGCCCGACGAGCTCGAATTCCGGATATGAATGTTCATGAATGTCAGCTAAAAGACTCAGGTAGCCGTACCTCAATCGAAACCTTCGTTCGGGACCTCATCAACGTACGAGACAGGGCGTTCCGCATGGACGAGCAACTATGAGAAGCAAATGAAGGGGATTGAAGAAAGAGATACACTCGCGATACAGATAGTTGTATGTAACTGGGATCAAATGACGGGGTGCGTGTTCTCGGTCCAGGGGATGAACGGGACTGCGGAGACACTCTGGGTGGGTCTAAGTAGAATTGCGCAAAGCCTCCACACAGTTAAAATGTGTTCAGTCAAGCAAAGGTGAAGCATTTCGAATCGGACCAGAGCGTCGTGCCTCAAACACAGCCGGAGGGAAGAAGCCCCTACGTTCTTTCACTCCCTTGGCCCGACGAGCTCGAATTCCGGATATGAATGTTCATGAATGTCAGCTAAAAGACTCAGGTAGCCGTACCTCAATCGAAACCTTCGTTCGGGACCTCATCAACGTACGAGACAGGGCGTTCCGCATGGACGAGCAACTATGAGAAGCAAATGAAGGGGATTGAAGAAAGAGATACACTCGCGATACAGATAGTTGTATGTAACTGGGATCAAATGACGGGGTGCGTGTTCTTGATCCAGGGGATGAACGGGACTGCGGGGACACTCTGGGTGGGTCTAAGTAGAATTGCGCAAAGCCTCCACACAGTTAAAATGTGTTCAGTCAAGCAAAGGTGAAGCATTTCGAATCGGACCAGAGCGTCGTGCCTCAAACACAGCCGGAGGGAAGAAGCCCCTACGTTCTTTCACTCCCCTTGGCTCGACGAGCTCGGGCTCTGGTTATGAATGTATGTGAATGTAACAACTCCGTACTCAAGGACGAGATAGGACGTTCCTCATGAACGAGAAATTATAAGATGCAGGTAGCAGTTCGACAGTCAATACTTATGCTCGGGGCCGCTTTAATGAACGAGATCTGTCAGCAGTTTAACAATCAACTTTATGATCGGGACCGCATTCAGGAGCACGAGGGCATTACTAACATCATCATTCTCATCATTCACCACCTTTTCTAACTTGCTGTATACAGAGACCTTCGGGGTTCTCCCTTCCCGGCCAGCGAGAAACATATCAGGAACTACACAATCAACGTAATAATCATGCTGTTTTACCATCATTTAATATCTCTAGTCAATAAGACTACACCGTGGGATCAATCACATCAACTATATTTGGCGATGCTAACATGGCTCTGACTGACGCGCTCAAGGGAGAGTCTTTTCCAGTCACCCAGTTAGTTCATTCAGCCCTTTAATCAGCAGTAAACATCATAATAATCCGGCTCATGTAGCCGCAACGTGGGATCCTCATCATAATACACCAGTCAATTTGACTGCCCCGCGGGATAATATACAAACCTTAATATCAGACGCGGGATTTCTTCCTGATATGTTTGTCGCCGGGAAGCGAGGACTTCGGGGGATTCCAGCAGGAGCAATAGAGTCTCGGCTTGATCTTGGTCTGCAGCTTAGTGTGGGAGGTTATGTCTAAACAGGAGTTAACCACCGGATGCGGCGATGCTCTGGGGCCGCATCCCCCTCCCCCCTACAGGGGGGGGGGCATCTAGAATCCACGTTTGAACAGAAGTGGTTAGACACTTCTTAAATTTCACTTACAAATCTGTATCTTCCATTCCCTTAGAATCTCGGGCTGCGATAATGTCAGACAAAGCTTGCCCTGAGCCTCTGTTGCGCCTAGTTGTTGTGAATATATATATGTTTGTCTTCCCCTACTATGTACTATGAACAGATTGAGCAGATTGGACAACGTGAGACGCGCTATCGGTAGGTTTCTTACTTGTGTTTTGAATATAACGTATGCTATTATATCTTGTAAATCTGTCATAAATGGGTGCCGCATGTGGTTGTGCTGACACTGTTCTAAGCTGCTATTATGAGATGTTGATAATCAATGCGGGCGGAATCTTTAGCGTATGCCGTTAACTTGGCAACGATTGTATTGTTTTATATTACAGTATTTTAACCCCGATGGTATTATAGTTATGGCGGTTCAATGTAAGGGAGTTTTGCTACTAGCGTTTATTCCTCGGCTACGCCGCATATAATTGGCTTTTAGGCCGACTCCGGACGTGGACGATATCGGCTATCTCTCATATAGGCGAAACTGTAGAATTCTAGAGCGGTTTCTAGAAGGACGAGTACGGATTAGTTACGTGCGTTTGTTATTTCCATAGTTAGGTAAGAATTCGATCTATATTAGTCTAGTCGCGTTAATAAGAATACGAATCTCACCACATATCAAAAGAATTTTGGATAGCTACGGACAGAACGGAGGGGGAATTTTCCTAACCACTAGATAGATCACGACTGGCCAATTTTTGAAAATATAAATTCTTAACGAAAAAAAAAATAATATTAGCTTTCATGTAAATATACTTCCGAAGTTCTAAGTTCGACTTAAGTTTTTATTTAGAAGCTTAAAGCATAAAGTGTGTGCTTAAAAGTCCCAAAAGCTGTAATAAAGCTCAATTCGATAGCTTAAAGTCTCAAGCTTTGGGCTTTTCGTAAAACTTACATTATTAAACTTTATAGTTAGGTATTTAGCTTAGGTGTGCAGGTAGGTACGTTACAGCATGTTGATTATATAAAGTGGTTTTATACAAAATGTTTACTTTATATTAATATAAACAAAGTCAACACAAAGTTATTTTGCTGTTATTGAAAAAGCATATCTTTTTTTATGGAAATCAGCTGTTGGCTTATCGGACAAACGGTAATCGGGCAGTTGTTCAGTAACAATACTGGCTTGCAATACCATGTCAAACGCAAAAGTGTGTCCATGTTTATTTCTCTTGCCAATACCGTGTCGGAGACATGTATTGTAATGCGTTGTCTTTCGTTGTGTGTTATGTTTCATCTATTGCCGGATCACTATCTTTGCAAAATCAACGACTTGACTAGTTTCGAAGCGCCGGATACCATGAGGTTTTTGATTTGAGACCATCATACCTATTGATGTTCAGCGGGTGTCAAATAATAGATAACATTTTTTTTTATTCCCATGCCCATGTCATGAACGTTGCCACGATGCTCGGGTCTCGGCTCAGGTGCCACGTGCCCCAGGGCTCCTTACCTTGATCTCCGGCATGGTGATCCTGGTTTGCGGGTCCTTGTCCAGCATGCGCGAGATGAGGTGGCGCAGCGCCGGCGCGGGGCGCGCGGGGGCCGCGGGGAAGGCCAGCGGCTGCCGCTTGATGACGGAGTACAGCCCCGGGGCCCCGTCGGCCCTCCAGGGGAGCACCCCCGTCACCAGCGCGTACAGCGTCACACCCATGGACCAGATGTCGGAAGACTGCGCAAAAACCAACAATAACATTAATAATAATAATTAAAAAAAAGGTGACACGGAAAAAGAAGAGGAAGACAAAGTGAAAAAGAAGAGGAATAATACATCGAGCTTCCTGTAATACTAACAGAACATTCAAATTTATAAACAGTGACGCACTGAAGAGAACCCGAATGTCAGAGGCGGGCCCTTCGTACACGCGTATACCATCTGACATATCACTCACTACTTAATACTTATCAGATCCTCCATTCTGTCCTCCAAACATATGATGGATATTCACGATGTGAAATTCTTTGAGTTCATTTGAAGGAAAGGGGTAAGGTTTTTTTTTGTGAAGAATTCTCAATATACGTACCATATAAAGAATTTTATAATAACCCAAGATCTATGACTGTTGTTGAAAAATCGAGGAATATAATACGCACTATTGAAATTCCTTTCACAGACAAGGTCGGCATATGTACTCAACTTTTCCAAGCAGGGTTGTTTTAAAAAATAAAAAATAATTTTTTTCATGAAATAGGATGTTAGAAATTTTTTTATTCATGAACATTTTTATATTCACTAACATTTATCATGTGTTCTATTTTCACCTTTACCGGTACCAAGATCGATACCAAAATATTTCAAGATAAGATAAGATTTCAAATCATTTTGAGATCAAAATCATTTGGAAGGCGATTTTTGTAGTTTATTTTAACCAGCCATTTATACTAAAATACATTACCTAAGTGTAAACCGTAAGTATATGTTTCTATCTATGTGAGAAATCAAAATCTACTATTAACACCAACACAAAATCTACCTACATACCTTCATGAACTAATGTTTTGGCAAAGAAAAAACTTGAATAAGCTGATTTAACAGCAATAACTTTAGATTATAATGTAGATAATAATGACGTAAAATGTAGGAATGAGTTTAGACATTAAAAAATGGTGGTTGAATATATTTTAATACTCTAATAATTTAATACTCTAATAACTTAATAATACAATGATTCAAATAATCTTTACTGTCCTTACTACCCGCCTTTACCACACAAACTAAGTTAGATGCGGTGTACACAAGCACGAATATAAAGCTGTTTTTTTAGGCAGCCTTACGTCTCTCACGTTCTAATTCTATGAGAACAATCATTTCATAAATACGCACGAAGTATTCTTTAAAGGATCCTGTGAACAATGCACTAACAGTCTTGCAAAAATCCTACCAAAATAAGCTCTATATACAGTAGTAATCA
Organism: Agrypnia vestita; assembly: GCA_016648135.1. Classification (NCBI taxonomy): domain Eukaryota; kingdom Metazoa; phylum Arthropoda; class Insecta; order Trichoptera; family Phryganeidae; genus Agrypnia; species Agrypnia vestita. Next base: position 6,939 of record JADDOH010016892.1, on the reverse strand, counting down.
AAACTTCTTAGAATTTTTCTATTATATACATTTTTTTTAATACAACAACATAATTGTGTTATACATAGTACCTCTCCGTTTAAGAGCATTGCTCTTGTGCTCGGACGAGGTACTTTGCTTACATATAATTATTGTTACATATAATTATTTTACATTATACCTATACATAGGATGAAAGAGTGGAGTGAAATATTTTTGATTTTGAGGATAATGGTGTCTAGTTGTGTTTATTGAGATGTTCTCTTCATTTGTTTTTCAATTGTTTTGTATTTTGTATATTTTTTATTTCGATTGTAAGATTGTTATAAAATTTTATGCCTGAGTATATGAAATTCTGTTGATATTTTTTTGTATTGCATTTTGGGATTTTAAAGCTGGCTTGTAATCTTGGTGACGAGTTTTTTTCGAATTTTATATTGTCTTCTTTGATGAGTTGCATATAGTGTTTATGTGGAGAATGTTGATTTTTTTAAAGTTTATCATTTAGCTTAGTTTGAACATAGTAAGAATATTGATGTGACACGTATTCCATTTTCGCATCTCTTTTTGTTTACAAAAAAATTCTGCAGGTAAGTATATTTTTGACGTATAATTTCTAGAGGAAAATGTACCTATGGTTGACAATATGTAAAACTCGAAAATGTACACGGTGACGTTTCAATATTATAATTGCTCCAAAAACGACGCATGCAGTGCTCAAAATTTCCATTGCCAATTAAAAAAAAAGAGCGAAGATGTATAAAAAGTAGTAGGCAATGGGCAATAACCAATCCTTGATACTATCACGCCGAGCACGTGCTTGGATGAACTGGCAGTAACTGGTATTAAACTCCAATTGAGAATGTATCCAAGGAAAGGTCACCTCTTCATGACCCATGCCCAGGGTTAAAGTAGTGTGTGTGCGGGAGCAGCTACTACAGAATTACAATCAGCCTCATGCCGTGTGTCCTCCTCTAACTCCACCCAGCTGATGTTATTGTAAACTGTACCATGTATTTATTAATTCGACAAATGATTTAAAATATGCTTCTTATGTCATTAGTAAAGTAAGTAAAAATAAATTTGTAAACTAGCATCAACGAAAATTAGATTTATCGGAATATCTTACAACTGAATATATATTTGCGCACTGTTAATAAATATTATAACCCATAAGTATTCAGATGGTGACAAATATTTGATTCGAGTTTTAGTATTTCATTTCTCTTCAAATTTTATATACAATATTTGCCTACTATAATGTAATGTAAATATAAGAAATATTATTCATGGAAAATATTGAATGTCTAGTATATAGTGTCATAATAAAGGATATTTGCTTGAATAAAGAACATTTAGTTTACGCTTAACTCTCTTATTTGTTGGTGAGCTCAAATTCAGATCAAGAAGAAGCTCAGAGGAAAATTTACAAGCAAGCCAAGGGAGATATAACATGATAACTGATGCTGAAGAAAGCTTCCAAAATCAATAGTAAAATATATTAAAAATGCTTGAGTGGGACTAAATATCTACTGCACGATGTTAGATCCCAGTTTTGAATTGCTACGTAATTGGTCCGTTAAGAAAGCGAACTATGCGTTGCTAAATTAAATTCTTTGGCCGAGTAAATGTTTATTTTAGGTATCTACGTACCTGTTTTGATGGCTAAATTAAAATGTAGTATCATATAATATTCTTAAGTATTCACAAACACTCTGTGGGCATAAACGTCGTGGTCGCGAATAGAATTCTTGATAAGTTGGCATTTACGTTACGATTCCTCCCCCCTCCTTGTCCTACCAACCCTTTTCCGTCGGTCCCGATCTATCATTTACCTGTACAAGTTGATCAACACCCCCGGAAGAGTATCTCCAACGTGTGAAATTCGTTATCGTCGGCTCCGAGTACTATCGGGTGTGTCGGTATGTGAAATTGTCTATCGTCGACTTTAGAGCTCAAGGTCATTTCTCATTACTGAAAGAAAGACGTATCGTTGTAGGGTGAATTGAGCTTGTTCTTCCCTTTCAATCCACTAGAATCATTCCCATTTACCCGTCCTTATCCTATCCTTAATCCTGTCAAATTATTCGGCGATTCGCGTCGGATTCAAATATGTCGTATGGATTGTATAACATTCATGTACAAATTCTTAACACGATTCTTAATTAAATTAAGAATTCCTCGATATGTTACAAGACAGAAAACTTGCATTGGCCTCGTAAAAGTCCAACGTGAAAGATTACACGTTGAAGCTATAATACCTGATTATTAACATATTTGTAGTTTATAATATTCATAAAAAAAACTTAAAAATAGTGTTGAAAAAATAATTTGTTAAGCAATATTAAGGGCAACCATGCTGTAAAACTACTGTGCAGTTTGACATATGAATCTGTAATAAACAAAGAAAATATCTAAATACTGAAAAAAAAATTCGAGATAATTAAACTCTGACAGTTTTAAGGCTTGAAAAGGTTTCGGAGGAAGTCCATCCGGAAATGCTAATTAATAATGGTGATCAACAATTATCAGCTTTTAAAATTTTTATTTGACATTAATCTGTGAATGAATTAAGGAAAATTAATTTAATCTAATCTAATCTTAAAAACGATACACGCGCTGTTCCGTGGAGTTTTATTTTACACAAGACTGTGATTTTTTTCGTCGCCAGATTACTTTAAATGTCAGCACCAGGAAAGTAACGGACTCAAAGGCTTTTACGGACCTCCATCCGGAGAGAAATGTTCCAAAGCGTAAAATCACATTAAAGAGAATGTGTTTTTATTACTTTGCGGTCTTTTCAAGTTCCGAGATGCAATACACGAATTAAATTTAAATGGTAATAAACTCATTTATATTGGTGGCGTGAGAATTTAAAAAAATATGCACTGACGTGAAAATATCTAAGGTCCGCTATTGAAAAAAGTAGACTAAATATTCAGAACGTCTATATTTTTCTTGTAAACTGGCGTTGAGCATTGATCTTCGTTGCAGAATATAAAGCACAATTTTCACTTATTTATTCTCACTGGGAGGTATTAGGTCTGTGGCGGTCGGGAGCCGCCGCGGGTCTAGCCGTATGCATCTGGCCTAAATACACAAATCAGGGCTCGATTCAGCTGACCCATTCCTAGTTGCTACAGTGGCAACCATTCTGTCACAGGTTGCTGAAGCACGCGCAAGCGATATTCCTGTACGCAACACGACACGTCTTTTTTTACAATAAATAACACTAAGAGTGAGCATTCTGCATCTATCTGCTCATTGCTGCATCTGCTGCATAAAGTCATTCACACATCGTACGCTCATACGAGAGGATTCTTCCGAACGGGTGGGAAACCTCTCCAACACAACCTAACCTGCCAAAGATCCAATTTTATTTATCATATAAATAAATGATATAATAATGACAGTAAAACTTATCAAAATCAAACTATTCACATTAATTATTCACGTTAATCTACATTATATGCAAAGAACATGATAAATAAAATAAAAGAAAACATGTAAATTAAAGCAGTATGACTAAAAATAATAAGCTGAAACTGAACGTGAAAAAAAACGAAATATTATATATTGAAATAGGCAGTAAAAAAACCGTTAAAAAAGGTTACATTTGTCGATTGGTGGTGTATACATTAAAAAAGTGAATGCAATAATATATTCTGGTATTATACTGAACTAAAAGCTTAAAATTCTGAATACACGTTAAAAATGATATCAGAAAAAAAAAATTCTTGGAAGATTGAGAAACAAAATAAATAAAATACTGCCGAACCCATTTATAACTAGTTATCGCTTAAGCCAGGCGTATGAAGCCGTCGCGTCGTAAGCCATATAAACACCCAAATACTTTTATTCCGTCTTTTCCATTTATAAGTAGCTTCGTCTCTGTGATATATCTATAAAATATCTTCATTAATGACGATCCCTCTAGGGACAAAAATTCAGTTATTGTGTTCTTGAAAAATTTAAACATAGTTACGCAAAAATAATGATAATTTTATATGTATGTTCTGAGAACACAATTACTGGATTTTGTCAACAGAGGGATACTTACTGATTAAGATAAATTATAGAAGTCTCTCAGAGCAGAAGCCATTTATATGAGAATCGTGCATGAAGGTTTTTTGAGATTTGGAACATACGTATATATCGTATATACAAACTTCAAAAATTTGGCGTTCTTACTATGGAATTGGTGAACGTTGTACCTGTTGTGTAGAGTGATCACTTAAGCCAACTCATACAGGTCGTAAGCTCTAAGCCATCCTAAAAAGACTTCCATGTATGTTTCTCATATAAATAGTTTGGTCCCTGTGAGATTGCTATAATATATCTTAATTTATAATCAAAAATATTGATTGATTTAATTGTGTAGTTAAATCATAAAAATAACAAAATCAAACATTTAATTTAATCACCTTCCCCAAAAAATATTACAACACGTGTTTTTTAATGGTACCTACCTGTTTTTTCTATGGTTTTCTGTAAATAAAACGTCAAACTGACAGCTATTAGTTTGAAAATTCGTCGCCGCAATAAAGCGCTAGGGCAGAAAGCAATTCATTTCGGGGTGCGTCAATTTCAGAAGCGCTCTTTTGTTTGTCATAACGAACGACACTTAGAGTATATACAATCCATAGAGACCATATTATTTCGAAACTTGTAAGAATTTTGTTAAAAGAGGCGTGGTCATTCGGTGAGACTGGACAATTCATTTCTAACACGTGTTTGTAATTTCTTGCTAAATCAGGGCTACCACTAATGTACGATTCTCTGTGAATTCTCTTACAATAAAGTAGCAATAAATGATAATGCCTTTTATATGTGGGTACATCTATTTATTTTAATTTATTTTATTACAATTTTAAATATCACCACAACAATAATTATAAGAGGTACTGCAATAATAATAATTATAATCGAGGATTATTTGTAACATATCAAACATAAACATTTAGATATCTGCATTTGTACAAATATTTAGAAAATTACGTTATTTACATAATATACATTGTTTGTATATACACATAAAATACATTGTTTGAAAAAACAATATGATGAAGTACATTAATGGAATTAATAATAAATATAAAATTTTAATATAGTACGCTATTGATTTTGGAAGATAATTAATCTGTTGAAATGTTGTCTCACTCTGACGGTAGGTTGTACCGCTGATTTGATCAGAAAGTGTAGCCTGACATCTAAATATTTAGAAGCAACTGCCTTAATTAGGTGAACAGTATGGTTCTCCAGCGGTGACTGGTCTAGCATGTGAGAAAGTAATATATTAAAACAATCTACAGTTAGGAATATTTTTTAGACCCTGTTGACTAAATATTCTAATGAAAAGTGAGGATTCATTCTTTTTCCTCCACTACGGTTAAGAGCTTCTCTAAAAACGCGTTCACTATGTGTGCAAATTAAAATAACGTCATCTGATGGATATACTAATCCCCCTCTATCTTTTTGTGCAATTAATGAATTTCGCAAAGTTGTCTTAAAGCCAATAAGGGCAGAAAGACAATTCTCACATTTAATTTTTTTATTTAGATGCCTGACAACAAAACCACAAATATAAATTATACAACTCTCCACATACTGACTGCACATATATATTGATTCAGGAATATCGTCGAAAGGCAAAGTATTACATTTTTTTTGGGTGTATTTTATAGGGCAATGTATATTTATACCGGACGAAAATATACTACTTCATATACTAGGAGTTTCAGAATGCACATAACTAATTTTATAAATCCCGTATAAATTGGCGATTTAAGAAATTTTTTATGTAACGAAAAACGAATAAAGAATGAACACTATAGGTACTTACTCTATCAAAAGCCAGTTCTGTTCTTGAATAATTCCTAGGAACGGCAAATTTTTTTATTCGAACTAATTTGTTTTCTTTCCTTCTGTCAAAATGTACATTCAAGAAGTGATCTGAGCAAACACAACTGTGACTTCCGGGATTCCAATTAATCCTTCCCACAGCATGGATCCATTCATTTTTTCTTACTTCATTTTTTGGGATTGGGATATCATTTTCATAAAAAATGATATCCCAATCCGAATACTTTAAATAATAAATAATAAATAATTTGTATTCTAAAATTTTAAGCACAGCCCTGTCGGTCCAATATGCTTTGTCATAAAAATACCACATTGAGCTTAGTTAGATCCATACAATGTAGTGCCTTCTCTTTCTTACTCCTAAAAATTCAGAATTTTTAAAGGAGAATAAAAGAGACGGATACATTTTAAAATGTCGGCTATCTAAGTAAATAATTTTACAGTTCGTGTTGATTGAACATTCATAGACATATTTTGATTTAAGTCATCAAAAACATCTTCAAAATAGCATTCTCCGAATTATTTGTGTAATAAAATCAATCAAAAATAAACGTTCTAGGATTTTTTAAACAAAAGTAAATGTTTGCACTTGGTTTGTTGTTAAAATTATGAAATAAAACGTATATATGTAAAATTTTCATATTTTGGATAAAATACCTGTGATAACTGATATGTTTCTTCCCGTTTCCAGTCCTATTGGAACACCCCTTCATTGCACAAGAAGGCATATCAATTTTTTGTAATATTTGCACGTAAACACACAATAATTTATCGAAAATACGGATAACAAATCTGTCAGCTCTGTCGTTCTCTGCCCGAGTTTTGAAACTCGGGCAAAGAGAACCCTTACAAAGCAATTAAAGACGTACCCGACCGGGTGATCTTTTTTGTCCCTTTTTGTCTTATGTGTTACTATATTGTTAAAACTGAGTAAGCTTTATGTTACCACGCGTACGGGTTTGGTAAAATGTTTAGTTATCCCTCTATGGATTGTATATACTCTAAGGAACGACAGTGCAATACGATGCCATATAGAAATCAGACTACGCAGTACGCTGAATGGACGTCTATGTAATGCTCTTGCCGTATAATAATCAA
>JADDOH010016891.1:0-21623 GCA_016648135.1 Agrypnia vestita | reverse complement strand
TGAGTAAATAGTTGTATAAATTTGGATTTGGAATTCCTAACCAAAGAGAAGATATTTGAGATCAAATTTGCCCGTACGGCAAAACCTCAATTTCATATGTAAGGACCTAATAATATATGTAATTATAGATATTTGTACTTTTTGGTATTTTTATTATTGAAACATAAATGAATCAATTAACTTTTTTTTTAATCTGAATTTGAATCCCTATCTACTCGTATGTAATTAAGTGATACAAATAAAAATATAAATGTTGTAATATAAATACGAGTACCTACACTCTTATTTATTTATTTATCGTAAAATTGATCATTTGGGTATATTTGTTTAATCTTTCGCAGAATCTGAAATGAATGAATTCCAAATCACCGTAACCGAAATGATCTAGTAATCTTACATATGAACGGTAGCTTAACCCGTATATTCAATAAAAATACAACGGAAATACAAATGGTCAAATTTGTCGCGATAACCATCTATGAGTTTCATATCTGTCATTTTTGCGATAAATTAACCGAGAAATTGCCATAATCATGAAACCTTTCATATAAATACCACAGTCTCATGTAATTTCTATCATTTCAACTTGAACGCTTTGTATATTCACTTTTTTAGAATAACTTTTCATTTTAGTCGACTATATTTACATCTAGGATACTATAGATAATGGCAATTGAACTACACGACTTTCTTTATTTTAACAAATAACGCGACGCCATTTTGTGGGCGCTATAAAATGGCGGCTTTCAAAAATGTGCACAGGTCGTTGATTTTCACCGTTCTTCTAATAGTGTCCTTTGGATATTTTACTACCGTACGTGGTCAGGACACGTCTCCAGCTCCAACGACTGCACCAGAAAAATCCGACTTTGAAGACGAGGAAACAGATGTGGAGTGCTCTATCTGGTGTTGGTTGCAGAAAGTTGTAATATGGATTTTAACCAACGTAGTGGCAAGATTCTTCTAGAACTCCTGTGTTGCGGTTATATTGCATATTTTATTAAATTTTCCATGTGTGTAGGAAATAAAGTTATGATCTTTAAAACCTGGGTAAATTTCTAATAAAATTTAAGGCTTTGAACAAGGAATGAACTATATTTTTTAATATAATTTATATAATAAAAATTTACTTTGTTTCACCACTTATATATTGAAAAAATCAACATGTTTCAGAGCCAATGGTCCCTTTGTCAGGATACAAATCAAAATCAAAGTATAGATAACCAAAATATAAAAAAATAATATATGGAAAATGGATAATAATAAAGTACTAACATGAAAATAAATTCAAAACATAACTATTTGTAAAAACGACCTGGTCATTTATAAAATTCAATTTACTATTAAAATTTTTTCTTATTTCCGAAATTTCTAATTTATCAAACTGTAATTCCGTATAATTTGTATGTAAAATTTGAAAGCCCTTATTAATATCAATAGAATGATCCATAACCAAAAATTGTTAGATAACTTCGGAATAATAATTGCTACTCAAACTACTACTCACATCAAAATTTCTACAACTATTTCCTATATAAAAATAATTACAATTTTTATAAAAAAAATTATCAACAACAATAAAACACATACACTACTTGTATAAACCACAGATTACTGAATTATCAACATATTTGGGGTCCAGTGGGACCTTCATGAATACACAACGTATACCAAAAATTAATTAAAGATAGAAAATCAAATAATGAATGCTAAAAACCAATAATAATCAGCGAAAATCACAGAACACAGAAGTTATATGTTCAAATGGTGTAAAATTTCTGCACAATCAGAAACAGAGAGAATCAAAAATTAGAGGTAAAAAATAGGGATCAGGAGTGGGGAGAAAAGGACAAATCTAATTTGTAAAAAGAGGAAGACAGGGAGAGAAGAGAAAATAAATCATAAGGATATGTAAGCATAAACACACACGAGGTCTGAACAAAAAATGTGTGGAACTCTCGTTTTTTAGGGAAATCTTTGGTTAAATTTAAATAACCCGCGAAATTAAAAAAAAATCAGCATATCTCCCTATTCAACTTCGCACATTTATGAACACACTAACATATGTAAAAAGCTGCATTATAAAGAAAGACTGAAGTATCTTATTATAGTGATTGATCATTCTACGTAGAGGAGAATAATTGGCTTAGATTATAGGGCAGACAGAACTCAGTATGAAATACTGAAATAGGCGTGGAGATCGCGCTGATCGGACAGGGATGTTTATGTATATTTGTGAGAGTATTGAGATGTAACAAGTTTGTTATTTACTATTTGTAGATTATCATTAGCTTCGTAACTTTCGTCTTTTTCTTAAGAGATTTGGTGAAAAGCCTCTAATCGTATATATTAAGCGATAAGTTCATTAATAAATAAACTATATGTTTACGTGCGTGTATGAGTTTGCATGTACATGTTCTTTGATTAGTGATTGACAATAACACTCTTTTACAGGGTGACACGCCAGAAAATTATAAAAAAAATTGCATTCAACCACTAGTTGAATTGATAAGTATTTAGTTTTCATGTTTTTTACTGCGTTAAAAATAACGCAATTAAATAATGTATAACACAGAAATGCCCCTACTTTAACAATTTACTTTATTTGTACCTTTACCGATACAGGGATCGATGTCAGGGGCTTCTAATAGCGATGCAGATGCCTTTCCCTATCCCACTTCCGTGTACCTTGCGACGAAAATTTCACATCATGAAGTTATTTAATATAAAGCTGTTATTAACTCTATTGCCACCATTTTAGTGCTAAATAAAATAATTGAATAAATAATAACATACTAAATATGAGTAGCTTGTTGGTCTTGTGGTTAGGATTTTCGCCTCGTGATACAAAGCTCGCGGGTTCGAACCTCACTCCAGACCAGCAAGTTAGTCTTATTTTCATAGCACAAGCATTTTAGCTCAGTTTGAAAATAGTAAGAATATTGATGTGACACGTATTCCGTGTTCGCGTCTCTACTTAAAAAAAATAATTTAAAAAAAAACTTAACAGTAAAGAAATTGGCTTGGCCCTGCGGGCGAGTGTCTAAAATTGACTATTGGCTATACTGGTCAGTGAGTTTTACATGATTAGCTATCGCCTATTGCCCGGTGCTTTTTTTACGATTGGGTCATTTTTTGAATCTGGTAATGGCAAAACTACGCACGCCCACTACGTTTTTGAAGCAATCATAAAAAGATGATACATCGCCGTATATGTGTTCGAGTTTGACACATTTCTAACCACAGGTAGATTCTGACGTAACCAAACCTAAAAATTAAATGTCAAAAATATAGTTGCCAGCAGAAAAAATAAAATTGACGTAAGAAAATTCAAATATCGATGTATTTTGCCTTAAAGTAACTCACGTGTTAAATAATTTGTATATATATAATATTTATACACATTAAATAAGAGTACCAATTATACGGTCAGTATTTGATTAATAAAAAACTGACCATTTGAATAGTAAAATACCCAACATTAATAAATCATAATTTTTTTATACTGACCATTAAAATATAATACTCACCAAATGACAATTGATCAGAACATACAGACAATTTATTAAAATTACTGATCATTCATTTAATATATAATGCATTTAATTAAAATACTGACCAATTAAATACAAGGCATTAAATTATATCTAACTGTATTTTAAAATAATCTATACACTTTACTGTTTCGTAAAAATAACATTCGATTCGATTAATTTTTGAAGCTGGCAATGGAAAATCAAGAATTTTAATGCATTTAAAGCGCAATCGTAAAATCGATAATTAAAAACCGGTTACCCAAGTAAAATAAATCGTTTTTCTAAACGCCTCATTAACGGATTGACCGACTACAGTTTTATTCGTATTTATGCCCTACTACATATATCAGAAAACTAAGTCTTATATGTGAACAGGAACCTAGTCTATATAATTTCGTTTAAACGTAATGAAAACCCGAAATACAAATGATCAACTCGCCGAGACTAGTTGCTGATATGGAATGAACCGTGAAATTGCATTGTCCATTAAATCTTTTGTTGTGTTTAATCGCTATACATTTTGTTATACACAGCGTACATAATTGTATGTATCCTAATTGAAGCATTCCATGCACTAAGTATTGTAGTATACGACGATATTTTTGTCAATTGGATTCAGTCACTGTGGTCAACTGGACGATGCTGGTTGAGCTACAAGATTTTTTCATTTTGACTAAACAACGCGTCGCCATTTTGTCGGTGCTTTAAAATGGCCGCATTTAAGAACGTGTACGGTTTATCTTTCGCCATTCTTCTAATTGTGTCCTTTGGATATTTGACCTTCGTGTCTGGTGAAGACACGACTGCGACTCCGACGACTGGCGCACCGGAAAATGCTGAATATGAAGAGGTTGATGAGGGCTCGTGCTCCATCTGGTGCTGGCTACAGAAAGCCGTAATTTGGCTTCTAACAAATGTAGTGGCTAAATTCTTCTAGAATTCCCGTGTTGTGATTGTATTAAATATTTCGTTTATTTGTGCTTAAGTTTGTAAGAAGTTGTTAAAAACATGTAAAACCACTGTAAACTTCAAATAAAAATTTAAGCAAAGGGAACACTGTGTATTTTTAATACTAAATTAAAAAGATTTATATAAATAAATGAAACACTTGTTTAAGACCACTTTTGAGTTTTATTTAACACTTTTAGTTTCGAGAACTACAGATGTTCTAATCTACAGGTGAGATTATAAAGATCACCTGTAGATGAGAACATCTGTAGTTCTCAAAACTAGTGGTGTTTAATAAAATTCAAAAATGGTCTTTAACAAGTGTTTCATTCATTTATATAAATTAATCATGTCATACCACAATGTTAATACCAAATCAATAATTCATATAAATCGCAAAGAATTTTATTGTTAGATTATTTTAAATTTGAGACGAAAAAAAATAAAACAGGTCCTAAAAATGTAACTACAGATGTTTAAATTGATAAAGTTTTTTTTTTAAATAGAGATGTGAACGCGGAATACATGCTACATTAATATACTTAATATTTTCAAAGTATGTTTAACTCTTTTTCTATAAATGTAGGTCTGATTGGGTCCGATCCACGGAAACATTAAGCGAGAGTCTTAACCACTAGACCAACAAATTACTCGTTGTTAGTTGTAGAAACAGTAAAAAATTGTGCAATTATATCAGGGGCGTAAACTTCATTCAATAAAACCTGCGCATAACTATAACGTCTGCAAAGTAAATATAAATTATATCGAGATACATTAAAGATGTCTCATAGAGACGAATCTATTTATATTTTATATGGGAAGTAGGTATAGAAGTTATTTTTTATTTGGGTGTTCAACTCACTGTCTATCATGGGTGGAATTGTGAACTTAACATTATATTAAGTGATCACTTAAGCTAGCCGAGTGTTCGTAGGGCTTAAAACCTATCTAAACCCTATGAACACCATGAACACCTATGAACACCTTATAAACACCAAAGAAACAAAAAATTGCATACTACTTTTCCATATTAAAAAATACTTTCGTCTCTATGAGACATCTATAATATATCTTGATTAATGATGTTCCCCTGGGGATAAAATCCAGTATTTCGTTCTAGAAAAACAAAAAAAAATCTGAAAATTTGAAAAAACTCAAAATATTCTGAATATCAAATTAAATAAATATTTATTTGATATAGAATCACGATGCAATACTTTTAAACAGTATAACGAAATTAAGCAATAGTTATAATTTGGATAACAGGTAATTTTTCAATAAAATACTCAAATAGTCTCCCTCTAGGCCAGATTTTTATACAAAAATAATACAAGAAATTTTCTCATAAGTTTTTAAAGAAACAAAAATGACTGTGTTGAAGTGTCTGCATGAAAATTAACAGCTGAACAATAATAAAAAAATATTGGAATGGTTGAAACCGATATGATAATAAACCGATGAACGATATTAACGTATGAAATGAAAAGATCAAAGAAAATGTGTAGAAATCAGTATGATTATTTTTAGGAAATAAAAAATAGATTACCAAAAACATAGATTCTTAAAAAAATATATTTAAAAAAATATTTTTAAAAATTCAATTTTAGAAAATAAAAAAATGAAGAAAATGTGTTTTTAATATAGGTAATTTGTATTTATTTTATGGTATTTTTTAGTGAAAAACTGTTTACAAACACAGACCACAAAAATGTATAGACATGAACTAACGTAAATTTCTTGTTACGAGTAGGTAGGTACCATGATTGAAATCTGGTTCGGTGGATGTTTCCAGTATGTTTGTTTCTCATAAATTTTGAAAAGAAACAAACACCTTCTCTAAAAAGTAAAAAAAATTAGTAAATAATTCGCGTTTGGAACGAATTTTTTTTTTTAAATTCGTCGATTTATTTTACACTTTACCTATCCGTTGTTAAAGCCCTATGGGGCGTTAATTTTTAAATAAAAATAATTTTGAAAAATTTTAAAAAGTAAAAAAAATAAAAAATAATAAAATAAAAATTAAAAAATGGTCCTGGGTAAGCGCTAGGTACACTCTCATTATTATATGTATTATTTATTTATTTTTATTTATGTATAGAAAGGACAACGCGCAGTATACGCACACAAAAAAATTATGTTTCATTGAACAGGAAAGCATCATAATATCAAAAACATGCATTTATTAATGTTTTAAAGTTTTTAAGTTGTGTTTTTGCTGAGGGTGTGTAAGTATGTGTGTATGTTGCATGTGACAACGAACGAGGGCTTTATAATGACAAGAAGGAAAAGAACAAAAAAAATAATGAGCAAAGATTAGAATTTAAAAAATTACATATTTGTTGTGATTTTACTTAACGTTAGGCATTAATTTATTTCCGTGAATCGAAAAAAATGTCTATATCTACAATATTATTATAATAATAAAATGATTATATTTTAATATGAATGAATCTTCAGGTTCCGATGAACGCTCTAAGGGAAAAGTCTCAAATTCAAATAAAACGCTTTTTTTCGAGCTCAGTTCAATATTGAATTGTTATTAACAAGAACGAAATAGGAATTTAAAACACATACTTAGGCACGTACGAAATCACAAGACAATATAAAAAATTCCAATCTCTTTTTCTGGTTAAATTAATTTCGACGAGTTTTAGATCACAGCATTTCTACATGTATATCATATTATACTATTTTAAGGAAAAAATAGAATTTAATTTTCGCCATGATAACTAAATTACAGTTCTCCTTAAGAAGAATAAGGGTGATAAAAATAAATATTACTGACGAATTCAAAAAAATATTATAATTGTGTTCTATAACGCCACTCTGGGACAGGCGTAGCCTAGTAGAGTGACATAATCCACAAATTTAACAAAAAAAAAAAAATTTAAGATTTCGGCCGATAAAGGCGGCCCTTGTAGCGCAATGGGTATGATACTGGCTTCTCACAACGAGGGTTCCGGGTTCTATTCCCGGTGGGTTCACAATTTAATCTATGTGATTTACCTGGGTGTTTTTTGATGTATTTCGCTTCTGTAATTGGACCTTCTGGCCTGTTGAAATGTAAAAAAAGAAACATCTTATGACGTGGTACCTGGTCGCTATCGGAATTGAATACATCATCATCGTCATCATCTTCATCCCCTTGTATTTGTTGCTATCTTATTCATAAACTCTGCAAATATTCTTAAAATTAATTATGTTTTGATGCAAGCTGTTATAAAAGTTATTGAGCTAATAAACGCCGATTTATCGGCACTGAAACTGAAACTGAAAACTGAATGGTAGGGTCGGAGGCCCAACGACTCGACGAGGTGCTTTATATTCCCCTGTCTTGCGCTGTTTCCGCATGAGTAAACCAGTCCAGACCCATTCTGTTTTCAAACACATTTTTTGTTGTTTCTCCCAGCTTAATCTGGGGCGACCCATCAGTTCTCTCGCTTCCAGGGTTGCCAAGAGGATTCTTGGGCACATTACACTATGCCTTTTTACATTTCCTCTGGTTTTTGAGATGTTTGGCAAGTAAACCGTTATATATATATATATATATATATAACGGTTTACTTTTACGGTTTACGGTCTTTTCACTCCTGTTGCTACAAATCTTTATTTTTCTTCATTTTTTTTATTATTATGTAATCCTGAATAATGATTCTGTAAACTTTTGTCCAAAATTCAAAGCCAACTGCTCCAGCTTGGAAGAAAATGTCACTTTTTGACCAAACCAAGTATTCAAATCAATACTTTGCCCAGTTTTAACTGACTGTTTTTTTTATTTTCTTAAATATTTTTCTGATAACTATTATGATTGGCCTATCACCCGATTTTGGCTTGACGTCGAGATACGGGACACCCTGTATATCATTAGTACGAAGTATCTTGGAATATTCGTCAGTTATTTGGTCACCTTATTATACAACATATGTTGCGAGGATCGAAAGAGTGCAGAAAAAGTTTCTACGTATTTTGTCCTACAAAGCAGGTCAACATAATAACCTTTATAGCTACGAGGATGGACTTGCCTTTTTCAAGATGCACAAAATTGAGTCCTGACGGAAAATATCCGATCTCGTTGTGCTACACAAGTTTCTCAGTGGAGCTATTGATTCTCTTTCTCTATCTGACATAAATTTGCATGTTAAACCCCGTATAAGAACCCCGGAATACTTTAGAATAAGCCAGCACACTAATAATGTCGGTTACTTTTCTCCCATCACAAGGTTGTGTCGCACATATAATACCTATGTATTATACTGACCCTCATATGGAGGCTGATATTCTTGCCTTATCATCAACCTTATCATCGTTCAAAAATTCACTCATCCACAAAATCCATTTTCTAAACGATGACCTGAAAATATGGATCCATTAAATCAATTATTTATTTACATATTCTTATATGATCAAACTACATTCAAATACTAAATATATAATACACAAAAATTTATAAGTAAAATATCGTAAATATAAAAATACATGTTGCTAAAGCGTGCCGAAGACACTGGTTATTGAAATAATGGGCATGGTCTTCATTTATAATGTTTTATTATTAGTGTACCCATTATACTGTTAGTGTCTCTAATAAATATATATATAAAAAAATGCTTTAAAAATAAATAAATATAAAAGTAACCCATAAAAACCAAGTTTTTACAATACTCTCTTTCTCATTTTCGGGTTTCGTGTCTACCGTATGCTTCGGAATCTCCATACAACTTACTGAATTTTATAAATAAAAAACATTAAAAATTTGAAAAATCCAAAATTATACTATAATTATTATTTTTTTAACGAAAATTTGATAGATCTTCTTGATCGTCGTCACGAGTCTGCTTGCAAAGTTTCAGCTCTATTCGATCACGGGAAAGGGGTTAAAAATCGATCCAAAGTTTTTTCGTCAAGCAAGCAAGCAAGCCGACACCACGAGTTAAAAGAAAGGGAGTAAAAATAGCTTCGTCTCTGTGAGATTCTATAATTTATCTTAATTAATCATCCTTCTGGGGACATATTCAGTAATTATGTTCTCAAAACATACCTACATATGAAAATATTGTTATCATTATTTGTTTTTATAATTTTTAGTTTTTGTAATGTAATCTATTTGTTTGAATCGTCGTTCGGTACGATATCAGATCAGTCAAATCGAGGAATTCCAAATTACCATTTATGATTTTGTACAAAAGCCATGAATCGCTGAAGGTTATTTGCGTCAAATTACGTAAATGAAGTAAGCTCATTAAAAAGCCTATTTGATTTGTTCAATGGGTTTAAATTAATGAACCTTTAAGATGAACGATGAACCTTTTCAATTTTTCATTGATGAAGTTTGCAGATGGAAATCAAATTATCGAATTATATTTTAATTTCTTCTTATTGAATAAGTGAATAAAATTTTGTGCGATTGAATAGAATTAAAATTAAGATAAATTATTGAAGTCTCACAGAGACGAAGCTATTAATATATCGGAAACGTGTATGGATTCTTTCTAGGTGGCCCAGAACTAATGTAACGTAACTAACTAACGTAAGAACATTCGCACATTGTAAAATTTTTGAAAGTTGCATAAATGTTCTAAATCAGTTTATTTCATATGTTCGAATGGATTATGTTAGAGACATATATAGTTCTTCCCGTGACATAGTTTGCATAAATTTCGTGGAATATTCAACAACATTATTTTTAAAATCTTTATAATATGAATACGCTATAAATGGTGTAAGTTTTGAACATGTTTCCATTGCCTGCTTAAAAAAACAAATGGTGAATTCGTATTAAGTAGCGAGAGGTACAGATTGTTTTATATGAAGATAATATTTAATATGTAGAAATATTATGCGCATAAAATATTATCTACTGGTCACTTATAAAAATAATGTATTTAATATTTATATACGTTTAATAATTTATAAACACATATATGTGTTTTAAAATTGTCGTTGAATCTCGCCAAATGCGTATTCTTTTTTGGTACAGGTCAATCTAGCTGTCATTGTGCGTGCGCGGCATATGTCAAACGCTGGACGAAAAATGGAAATATTTACGTTTTCTTTTTAAACTGTTTATCTACAACCACTTTAAGTTTTAACAATATTATATTCCAGTTTGAATAAAGTCACAGACCTTATGTTTATTATGTAGTGTATTAGATAGGTACATACATTATCTATGATATGTTGATTAACTGTCATACTCATGTCTTTCAAATTAGAACGTCGCATTTCGAATGCGACTTTCTAATTTGAAAGTCGCATTCGAATTTCGCATCTTTTATCTCTATTACTCCCGTTCTTTTAACTCGTAGCTTCTGCTATTCTGCTTGTCGGCCTGTCTGCTTGTCTGCCTTAAAAACTTTGGATCAATTTTTAACCCTTAAAATATCTATACTAATATTATAAAGAGGAAAGATTTGATTGTGTGTTTGAATTGAATAGGCTCCGAAACTACCGGACCGATTTGAAAAATTCTTTCACATTCAGAATCCTACATTATCTGATGGACATAGGCTATAGAATATTTTCAAAAATGTTAGGGATCCGTATGAAAACTTCGATAATATAACGCAACGTGTGAAAAAATTACGAAAAAAAAAACTTATATTGCGTACGCTGCGGAAATTATTGCCAAAAGAGCAAAGTAATGTACTACAGTTTTATGGAGGACATTAATATCTACAAAAAAGTCTGCGATACCATATATCTAAGTATTACAGTTATGTAACAATAACTTATGTTAACATTAGATGGAAACATTGTTTTTTAGAGAACAGCGAACCCTTTGTTTTCCCTCACAAACTTATTTTTTACTTAATCCTTAACCCGTGCAACGCCGGGTACGACCAGCTAGTTTTTATTATATGTATGTTATGAGAATACAATTACAAGTTTTTTTTATTTTTAATAATTTTTATTAATTTCGATAATTGTCTCTCTGTGGACAAAATCCAGTAATCGTATTCTCAGAACATGCATATAAAAATATTGTTAGATTAAAAATTCTTAATTTAACAAAACGCATAACTGAGACAATTGATAGCTTTAGTCATTTTATTGATGTATGAAAGCGATGTATTTCATCAGATAATATGCTAAGATCGTTTATGTGTGATACTTTAGGAGTAATGTTGTAAGTTAACTATAATTATTTTAATAATATAAAGCTTTTTAATTTTAATTAAGTTATTGAGAATCTCAACAGCATAGACCAATACTAATTTAAAATGGCGAGAAATAAGGGATAATGTACATAATGTATATAGTATATACCAATAACAGAGTTCCGCGATATAAAATGGAACACGGTCAAGCCAAGTAACTAAACATTATATCATTAATCAAAAAATAATTAAACCAAAACAAATAATTAAAGAAAAATACAAAATAAACCAAATGAACCAAAATACTTATACAAACATTAATCAAAAAAATATCTAAAATAAAGAAGTAAAATCAATGTAATATTGAAAACACGGCATTTTTGAGGGATTCAATCTTGTATTAAAAAGATTAAAAAGAATTTTAAATTGTTCATTGTACCTAATTATTTTTTCAATATTTTCAAGAAGCCTGTTATTTCCCTCGGGTTCCAAGTAATTTATGAAATCTCATTCATAAATTGTTGTACTAAGTAAATAAATATAGACCTTTTTCAATAACAAAATAACTTTGTGGTAATATTTAAACACTTTAAATTGATTTATTATGTTTTAAGGTCAAGGGTATCTTCACCAAAATATAACTTATGCTTAAATAAAAAGTAGAAGAAAACACATTATAACACAAATAATAAATAATATTGTTAATATTTTTAATATTTAAAGCAGCCTTAGAGGTGCTTTATTATTCACCGCTTCCCTAATGTACACACTCCCTCTTCCTCGTATATTCCTGATCGTTATGTAGGCAAGTTAGTGCATGTTAGTCTTTGACAATATTAACACGCTTGTGATAAATATTGGTGAAAGGGTAATAGTACTATGGTAGCGGTGTATAGTGTTATGAACATAGTCGTGTAGTGTTTGTCCTGACAAAGAGACGGGTACGTCTCGAAACCAGTAGACCTGAAATCTGGTAGTAGTTTAAACTAATTTAACAACACTGTTATAAAATAAATATATGAGAGTTGAATAACTAATAAAGAACTAATGTGAAAGCAAATTCGAATTGCAAAAAGGATTTGGTCATTTATAATATGAAATTTGCCAACATTTTTTTTATAATTTATAAAATTTATAATTTATCTGAATGTAATCCTTTATTATTTTTATCAAAAAAAAATATTCATTTCCAAAGGATGCTTGAATCATTCAGAACAGGTTTTGCTATGTAAACTTATTTTTCATAATTGGAGTTAAAAATTAAAAATATAATCTTCAGGCGTATTCTAGTAGATATGTCATAATTCGAAAGAATATCATATATACGTTAATAAGGAATATTACTAAAGAAAACTCCACTTAGGAAAATAAAATATAGAGGTTTCATTACCAGTTGTGAAATTTATGTAGGTATACTAACTTGTTGATGAGAAAAAATAACAACAGATGTCTCTGGCAGAGACAAGTGCAGTTTATAAAGTATTCTTTATTCGAACATATGTATATATAGAACTTTAAAAAAATGATAATGTGTGGATGTTCTTACGTTGGAATTGGTGAACGTTGCATTGTGTAGAGTGTCGTAGTAGAGAGTAGAGATCACTTAAGCCAGCTCATACAGGTTGTAAGTCCTGAGCTATCGTGTAAGAGACTTCCATCCACTTTTCTCATATATAAATAGCTTCGTCTCTGTGAGAGATCTATAATTTATCCTTAATTACTTAATTTTCATTTTCAGTTATCGTTGTATTCTAACGAAAGAACCATTGCCCCCACAACATGTTGATAATTCAATAAATATTGGTTTTATACACAGTGTTTTCTTTTTATTAATATAAATATTGATCTGTTTGGATTTTAATCAATAAAAAAATAGTATGGATAAAAAATTACATATATTTTAAGAACAAAAAACTTACATACTTGACAGTACAATAAACCCACCGAGCCGATTTCCCACGGACAGGCTGGTAACACCAGCGATATCGCCTCTCTGAGCTTGCTAGTATTTTTTTTTTTTTTTTTTTATTTATTTATTTATAAATCCTTGTTTACAAATAAGATACTTAATACTAATTTAACAATAAAACATAAGATAAAACATAAGATAATTTACAAATTTTTTCGTTTTGTTTAATTTGTTGATTATGCCACTCTACTAGGCTACGCCTGTCCCAGAGTGGCGTTATAGCTCACAATTATAATATTTTTTCGAGTTCGTCAGTAGTATTTATTTTCATAAGGTAGTTATTATGTATCTATAGAGTATCAAGTGGATTTATATTTCCGCATCTTGTGTTGACTGAACACTTCGCATAAAACATGAGCGTAAAGCCGTGTATATGACATGGAAATACATTTTTTCACCTATGCATTTATATATATCACTATATAATTCTGCACGTTTTTAACTATTTTATTAAGTTTTTATCAAAGCGAATGAATTTTTTAAATTCAATCTTTCTTTTGCCTTAGTTGTAAGACACTTTTGCGACACGAAATTGGGTCAAATATGCACGACCAAAAAGTTGTTGGGTTAGCGTTAATCATCTCAAAAAATATGTAACTGTGTATGTATTTACAACGGTTGCAACAACAGAGATATATTTTTATTTTATTTTATTTTCATTTATTGGTTTATCTTGAAAAAAAACAATAATTGATGTACAGAGTTTTGGGCCAATTACAAGAAAACACATATATACAATCGATAAAAAAGTAACAAAAAACATGTCCAATAGTGAGTTTGTGTGAGTGTGTGTATTTGTGTGTTTATTTATTTATTTTGTTTTCGGAAAAAATTAACAGCAAAACAATCTTAAAAATTTTCCACTGAATTTAAAAATTTACTTTAACATACATTAATAGCGAGTGGAGGGGAATGTGGGACGGGAGTAGAAGGGAAGATATAATGTACAAATTAGTTTGGGTGCGGTAGTGTAGATATTGTTTGTTTTATGTTTCTTATTGTTGCGTTGAAAATGTCAATGTGGTGATAGTTTGTGTTAAATGAATTTGTGGATCTGTACATAAAGGAGTTTTGTTTTGAGTTGGTCTTACAAAAGGGGAGATGAAGAGTAGGTGAATGTCTGTTATTGCGAGTTGGGATGTGGTAAGATATTCGTTGAAGAAGTTCCGGACTATCAACTAGATTGTGTGTTATTTTGAATAGCATCACCGCGTCAGCTATGTTTCTTCGTCGAGTTAGGGTCTGCATGTTAAAAAACTTCGCAGAGTCTTCATTGCTTATATGAGATATAAATGAACGGAGGTCTAGGTATCTTAGGAATCTGTTTTGGACGCTTTCAATTCTATTTTCGTGTACTGCATAACCTGGAGTCCACACCTGAGATGCATATTCTAAAATACTACGAACGTATGAGAAATAAAGTGTCTTGAGGGTACTGATATTTTTGAAATGTTTACATGTGCGTATGACAAAACCAAGCATAGATGATGCGTTGGTGACTATGTAATCGATATGTTTGTTGAAATTTAATTTACTGTCAAGTATCACCCCAAGGTCTTTGCTTTCGGATTTGGTAGATAATGTTATATTATTAATTGAATATTCATTAGAGAATACCTTTTTATTTCTTGTAAAGCGTACAACGAAGCATTTAGAAACATTTATTTCCAGGCTGTGGGCATTGCAATACGTGTTCAGACGATGTAGGTCATCTTGCAGCCTTCGACAATCTTCTAGTGAGTTTATGGGAGAAAAAATTTTCATATCATCTGCATATAGGATAGTTATTGAGTTTAGAAAGCAGTCACCTATATCATTGATATAAATATATAAAATTGGGTAAATTATAATTTTTAATTATTATAACATTTATGTCTTTATCCCTAGTTATATAAAATTTATCGTTAATTTTAACGTGATAAATATAAGTAGGTATATAAAATAAAACTTTTTACAATTTCAATGTTTCGATACTGAAAAGGTGCAACAACATTTTTGAAGTATTAATTTATATCATGTTATATTTAACATGTTAACTACTTTTAAGAGCGCTTTTAAATGCAGTCAAGTTACAAAATGTCATCCATTTCATCCCATGCCTTATCCGGTTACTTGGTTTTGCGTGTCTGCAAAAGTTTTAGATCCTCAATATTACTTTCGTGAAGTACCGTATCATCCGCATAACACGAGTTATTCAAATTTTTCCCATTTATAACAAGCCCTTTAGAGGTCTCTTGCAGAGCTTCATGGAATATTTCTTCAGAACATAATTTGAATAGTGACACACATAACACGTGCCTTTCGCACGTTTCTTTTTTTTTCGACGATGGTTATACATATAGGGTTGTGTAGAAATATGCATGCATAATTAAAAAATGATGGACGCACAAACATCACGAAGAAAACATGCAAAGAAAATAATTTTATTCGAATCATCGAATTCATAAAAATATCACTAAGAATTATCATTAAAGTAATACTGAAAAAAAAACTACATTTCCAATAAAATATATCTTTAAATTGTTTCCAGTACTAAACGTAGATGATATTTTCAAGCAAGTTTTCATATTAAAAATTCATAATGCCTAAATGTAAAACAACCCAAATGCAGCATCACTATATTTATAAAGCCATTAATTACTATAATAACTTACCTATCGAGATACGATGCATCAATAACCTCTCAGAGCAAATCAAAAAAATTAAAATTTTCCTTAAGTCAAACTTAAATTCATAAATCATTTAAACCTATAGCCTTTTTTCAAAATAACTCCTATAATTTCATTATCAATTTACCTTTTTACAGTATTAATAAATAACTTGTATACACTATGTACCTATTTATTATAACAAGGAATAAGAACTGTGGCTCCCTCATCAGACTCAAGAGCTTCTCTTCACTGATGAGGTCTACATGACTACCAAGTATTTTAAAAAATTGTTTAATCTGATATATTATATATAAGAACTGTATTTGTGCCATAAATTAAATAAATAAAATAAAATATGCGCAGTGAAGCAAAATTGTATAGTCAACTGCCGGGGGACATTAGGATTGAAATATTTTATTTAAAATGATGTTAATTATATGTATTTTATTTCTATTTATATAAGAAAATATAAAATTCGTATTATTTAGTATAATAACTAAAATATTATCAGAAGAGTGGCAACCAACATATGGTTGAAAAGGGCGGCTGAAGGCAGGGAAGACTGTCGGTCTTTGGGGAGGCTCGTATCCAGCATCGTAGAGACACGGACTGATATCGGCCCTCAGTAAACTAACCACTTCAACAGGTTTCTACGTACCTGTACTACGTCATGGGAATTACAAATTTTCAATCATAGTTTGCGTAATTGCTTCAAATATTTGAAATAAGACAAATAAAGAACATACATATATTCAACATTAAAAAAAATATAATTTAGGGATGTTTTTAGGGCGAAATCGGTGAACGTTGCATTGTGTAAAGTGATCACTTCAGCTATTACAGTTCATAAGCCCTGTGACCGCCCTATAAAAACTTCTATGCATATTTTACATAAAAATAGCTTCATATTTGTGAGACTTCTATAATTTATCTTAATTAATGAGGTATGTATTTAAAACGTGTGTGAAATGAAATCTTAGAATGAAATATACGTAGAATAGTGATGTGGTTTTATTTTAATATAATAAATGAAATACTTGCGCTGTATCTGGTATGTTATTATCATTCCAAAAATGTGCTTTGAGCTATTTTGTGCTGGGATGCTCGTTAGCACAAAATGTCTATCTTGTGGTAAATTAACGTCAATTATCTATTTTGATGATAAATTATTATCAGCAAATTTTTGGAAATTTAATTGTAACGAGACCCAACGACGATTCATCAAAGGAGAAATATTGTAAGCCGATAGGGGGAGGTATTTGTGTAGATTACGTTTATCTGTATCCACACTAATATATAAAGAGATAAAGTTTGTAAGTTTAGATGTAGGAGGTAGTCTCCGAAACTAGTCGTCCCATTTCAAAAATTCTTTCACCAATATTAAGATTGGACTTTCAGGGTGGACAAAGGCTATATATTTTTCCGTTAAAATAAAATAAAACTTTTCGTGGTGACATATTTTACAACCAAAGTCGACGAAAACATGGTCAAGCGATGGGTTTTTTACGAACGACGCCTTAACGGAAAGAGATATTTAAGTATTTTCTATTGGGAAGTTGTAGAACTAAAAAGTTCTTTGAAAAATTCCACAATAACGTATATCTATAAGTTAAGGTTAATACACAAATTGATAAAATATGACTAAAAGTTACTAAAAATCCAGCCGTGCAAAGCCGCGCGGGCACAGCTATTTTATGATATTTTTATTTTTTCACAGGCAAATGGAATATTATCCAGTGATGAATAGTGTTGCTATAGTGAAGTACGTATCCAGTGATAAAATAAAACTTTATTTAATTTAGTCCTTAATTTCGTCTCCCAACGCCACAAACCCGTGACAATATAGACCACCGGAAATATTTTACATTACATAAATTTAATTTTACACATCCCTAAAGACCCTGGACAGTCGCCTTGTATACCATAATAATAATAATAATATTTTGATTATTTATATAGCGCCGTTTTCGCGAATACTCACCTCAAGGGCGCTTACCATCACCTAAGCATGACACTGTTTTGAAAGTATTTATATTATCATTGAAACGTATGCAGTGCTTGTACTCAATTAATCAAATACAAAAGGCTTTCAAAACACAATTTAATTACTTATTTAATATCTCACTAATTGGGATAATTAATTCTAAAGGCACTTTAATACACTGTCGTCATCATTGTACCTTTTGAAACTCCAGCTTTGAAGATTCTTCAGTCATTTCTAGAAATGTCTGTGGCCCAAGAAAATAGTAAAAAAAACGTATTTTTTAGTAGGTTTTTCAATTTATTTTTAATATTCGTTATACTTGCACAGAGTATAAAATTTTAAAGAGATGAACTAAACCATTTCTTGAGTCGAGGGGATTGGGTCAGTGTGGAATTTAATCTAATAGTAAACAATCAATTACTAAAGGTCAAACTAAACACTCTTCAAAAGCTTAGTAAATATGTCACGCCTCATTAAATGAAGACGTTTTTAATCAAGATATATTATAGATGTCTTGCAGAGACGAAGCAATTTTTTATTTAGCAATGTAGATATAAAAGGTTTTTTTTTGGTGTTTATAGGGTCTTTAATGTAAATATTAATAATTATGATAAATGTCATATACATATAATGTATGAAAAATATTGCTTCAAAATAGAATTCTAATTACAAAAATAATTTCTCATCACCAACATCTGTACTGGTTTACGAGGGTGACGAATTTCAGCCCCAGATGGCGGTAGTAAAAATACAACTTACCGTATACCAACTTAAAGATACAAGATAAAACTTAACGTATATACAACTTACAAAAATTTGATCGATGTGGTAGTTTATGGTATACGATACCATAAGTGGAATCGTGAACGTTATATTGTGTAAAAAGATGAAGTCGTAAGCCAATATAAACACCTAAACATAACTTACATACCTACTTTCTCATATAAAAAGTAGCTTCGTCTCTATAAGACGTGTATAATATATCTTAATTAATGATGTTTCATTTTTTATTGTTTTTGAAAAATTTAAACATATTCAAAATATTCTGAAGACTTGAGAGACTCCGTTTGAGATATTTTTTTAATACGTCTTGTTTACTAGGCGATTAAATAATATATTTAAATAAAATAACTATTTGTATAACACCACTTTATTGAGTATACACCAACTAGTTTCAACTCACAGCTATTAACTATAATAATACTCAACCCTGATGAAGACTCAGCTGTGAGTTGAAACTAGTTGGTGTGTACTCAATAAAGCGGTGTTATACAAATAGTTATTTTATTTAAAGATATTATGTCTCACCACAATGTGTTTGCTTCGTATGAAAAAAAAATTAAATAATAAATTGTGGTGATACAAATGTGTCTTAGATAGTCTGATTTTTGTATAAACCAATGTAACCTATTTCCCTTCCTTAGGAACTAGTTTCACTAATCTGTTTTATACATTTTATACTGTGCGGAAAATACCTTGTCATTCTTCAAAGTTGTACAAAACAAGTTATAAATTTAAAATTATTATCCATTTTTTACATAATTGAACTAGTAAATAATTCTAGTACCTGGCTTTATAAGCACTGTCACGAGATTATAGAAGCAGAAGGATTGCACCTAATCAAGGATTTTACAGCACTCTACTTTAAAAGTAAATAGGAAGGTCTGGAATAACCTAATAGATTCTGGAACCATCACGACGCAACATTGTCTATAAGAAGAGATCGACCAGCTTCTGTGCACTGGGTGTAAACAAAGTTCTCACAGCTAACGTCCGTTGATCTTATAGGGCACGAAAATAAGATGTCAGTAACTTTCTAGAATGACAATATTAGATAATTAGAGTGTGATACGCAATCAGCACGTGGCTCATGTTGCGCGGTCACGCAAAGATTATTAATTATTATTATTTTGGTGTACGGCTAGTCAACAATATTCATAGGTTTTTTTATGGAAATTTGGGCATATCTCTACTTTTCTCGAAAAGTTTTGAAACGAAGCAGATCCATAGATTTCAGCTGTCAAAACCACTGTCGAAGATTCGCGTATTTCTCTAACGGTATTAAACTTTTTGAAAGGGAGTTCACAACTTTCTGTGGTCTCCAAAACTTTTCCAGTTTGTGACAATCAATATTTCACAGCAATTCTGTAAATATATGTTTTTAATTTGCCAGCCTTCGGTTTGCGACTGAAACTTGAGCAGTTTACTTTGCATTTTATAATATTTTAAAAAAAAGTAACCCAGAAAAACCAAGTTTTTACAATACTCCCTTTCTCATTTTCGGATTTCGCGTCTACCATATGCGTTGAAATATACATACAACTTGTATGAATAAAACAAGAAAAATTTGAAAAATCCAAAATTATACTATAATTATTAAAAAAATTTAAACCAAAATTTGATAGATCTTCTCGATCGTCGCCATTAGTCTGCTTGCAAAGTTTCAGCTCGATTGGATCACGGAAAAAGAGGGATAAAAAACGATCCAAAGTTTTTTCGACGGCAAGCCGGCAAGCAAGCAAGGAGACGCCACGAGTTAATATAAAGTGAGTAATGAGACTGACATTAGAAATTACTTCACATAAAAAAAAATATGTTAAGTGATTGCATATGGATGCTTGGGAGCTGAAGCAGGACTACCGGTATATAAAATAAATTTTAGAAAAATACTCTGTATGTAACAGCAATGAGAAAATGTCAAACAAACTCCACGGTATTACATTGGTGAACATTTTTTACCAAATAAATTAAATTATTTCGTAAATTTCAAAATGGCAGAGTTTTATGCTGTACCGCAAACCTTCTTTTCCAGGATGCGCGCGGTTAATGGAGACAGTCATGTCATGAAAAAATTTATTATTTTATGGTTAACTGATATAGAGTTTCAACAAAAAAAACTTTTTTGTGCAAACGGGTCAGTTTGAAAATAATTTTCAAGCAAAAAATTCATACTTAGCAAATGGCGAATGGCAGATCGGCTCAATAGTTTTGGAGATATTTCCTCCACCAATTTCTGGACAATATCACTGGAAGACGTCTCACACTGCGGTCAGCTGAATCGGAGGCACTCTGCAAGCTGATAGCACCAAGGAGACCTGGAGCCACCAAGTTTGCGGAACGTGCTTTCAGCTTTGCGGGCCCAGCTATGTGGAATCACCTGCCTCCAGTGTTGCGATCCATGGAAAATAAAGAATCCTTCAAGAAGAGGCTAAAAATTCGCTTCTTCAAGATGTCCCATCTGCAAAGCGCCCTTGAAGCGTCTTTCGTGCAAAAACATCGCTTTAAAATTATCATAAATATAAACCAGTTCGAAAAAGAGAATTTATTTCTTATTTTTTATTATTATTTGTTCACACAGAGTGTATTCAGAATATAATTTGGCGATTTACCACTTAGGCTAGGCCTGTTCTAGGTAAACCGCCTCACATTTTAAAGTATTTT
>JADDOH010016890.1:0-10294 GCA_016648135.1 Agrypnia vestita | reverse complement strand
ATCAAAGAAAAATGACACGTTTTTTAACGTTTTCCAAAAGTATAGAGTAAATTGGACGGTTTAAGATTTTAAAACTTTGTAGGAAGTGGGTGAGAATACTTGCATCTGTACGCAGGTGGACGAGGAGGAGTACCAGCGGCTGGGGCTGCGGCCTCGGCACGCCTACTCCGTGCTGGATGTGCGCGATGCGGGAGGCCTCCGTCTCCTCCGTCTGCGTAACCCCTGGGGCCACTACTCTTGGCGCGGGCCGTACTCAGCGTCCTGTCCGCTGTGGACGGAGCCATTGCGCCTCGCCTTGCAGGACGCCAGCAGTCAGGACGACCAGGGGGTCTTCTGGATTTCCTTTGATGACGTGCTCAAGTGAGTATAAGACATATCTAAGTTAATCCCATTGGTAGATACCCCCACAATTTACACTTTATTGACATATGCATCGACATATTGACATATGATCGCTCTTAGTACTCGGCTATTAAAATAAATATTTTCTCCTTATTAATTCTTTTATTAAAGGGTGTTTTTATTTCTTTTTTATATATTATATTAGGTCCTTACATATGAAATTGACGTTTAGTATGGGAGGAACATAAAGCCGATTTTTTTTATTATAATATATTTATTTAATCAAAGTATGTACCATTGCTATCTATGCACTTTTGCCATCTCATAGGTAGTTCATCGATCCCTTTACTTAAAAAACCATTCGGACGGGAATCGATAAAATCTTTGAAGGCGGTTTGGACTGCCCCATCGGAGTTGAATTTTTTCCTTTGCAAGAAGTTATCCAAATTTCGAAAAAAATGGTAATCTATTGGGGCAAGGTCCGGAGAGTACGGTGGATGTCTTAGACATTCCAATTGAAGCTCCTCTAATTTGGTAGCCGTCTGTTGTGCAGTGTGTGGTCTAGCGTTATCATGAAGCAGCAGTGGCCTAGAGCGATTAACCAGCCTCGGTTGTTTAGCAGCTAGCTTTTCCATCATGGTTTGCAGTTGCTGACAATAGAAATCTGCCGTAATCGTCTGGCCAGATTTAAGAAAGCTGTAGTGAACGACACCAGCACTAGTCCACCAACCGCTCACAAGTAACTTTTTTGGAGTCACTTTTCGCTTGGGGCATGGTTTGGCTGGTTCGGCAGGGTTCAGCCATTGCGATGAGCGCTTCCGATTATCGTACAGGATCCACTTTTCATCACAGGTAATGATTCGATTTAAAATCCCTTCATTATTGTGCCGGTTGAGTAATGCAACGCAGCAGTCCACGCGCGTTTGTTGATTTGCTTAACTCAATTCGTGAGGTACCCACCTTTCAAGCTTTTTCACCTTACCAATTTGCTTCAAGTGGATTAAAACAGTTTATCACTAACACCGCAGCCTGCAGCTAACTCGGATGTGGTTTGCGATGGATCCGCTTCCACAATAGCCTTCAATTCTTCATTATCAACTTTGGTCTCCGGCCGTCCACGGGGCTTGTTCTGCAGGTCGAAATTTCCAGAACGAAAACGTTGGAACCAAAAACGCACTGTGTTTTCTTTTGCGGCACCGTCGCCATACACATCATTAATCCTTCGAGCCGTTTCTGCAGCCTGGTGCTACGGGGGAACTCGTACTCGTAAATAACGCGATATTTCAAGTTTTTCATTTTGTAAACTGAGTGACGCAAAGAAAAAAACAATTGAGGAAAAAACAAATGAATTATAATTTTCAAAACACAAATACATGAGTAAATAGCTGTATAAATTTGGATTTGGAATTCCTAACCAAAGAGAAGATATTTGAGATCAAATTTGCCAGTACGGCAAAACGTGAATTTCATATGTAAGGACCTAATATTATTTTCTCTTTTTAGACTTCGACTCGAATACAGGGTCAATACTTAATGATTTAAAGGTTATTCTTTAAAAGCCTTATTCGCAGTATAAATTACAGTATTGACTCTGTATTCGGGACTTAGACATATTTAAACTTATTTAAATGAATAGCCTCGCCTAGCAGAAATTAATTAAACTAAATTAAAACTCTTGACATTTTCAATATTTCGAAAAAGTATGTTAGTGAATCACCCTACCAATCGTATGTTAAGGCTAACAAATTCAGAAATTTTGCGTAACATTAAAAAATTGGGCAAAAATTTAAGGGTCACTTTTAAAATAATACAAACTGCTAACACCTCAGCATTTTAAATAATTTTTTTGAATAGTTTAGTAACTGATTTTATAAATTAATGAATGCTTATTATATATACATAATTCTGCCAAATTTTGGCGAGATTTTAGCTCAGAAAGTGTGTATAATACTGATTTCAAGATTCCTCTCTCACAGAAAAGTGAATCTTAATCAAAGCAAGTAAAAAACTAATCCATAAAAACCAAGTTTTTATTATACTCCCTTTCTCATGTGTATTGTTTTCAATTTGATATTCTATCAAGATCTCTTGCTTTAAGTTCATGTGGAAAATCTATTCCATGTATATTATTATACTTAAAACTTATAGAATATTGAAAATGTAATAAATGGTATAGGGGGGCACGGCGTCGGCAAAACCATCTGATCGGACTCACGGCTCGAATCAGACTAGTTGAAACAGGTTTCGCGCCTTCTCCACGCGTTGGGCTCCTTTCTCATTTGTATGGTTTCCAATTTGAAAAACTGTTAAAATTTCGAAAAATCCAAAATTATACTATAATTAATTTTTTTTAAAGGATAATTAATTATATCATTTTTATCGTCGCCACGAGTCTGCCTGCAAAGTTTCAGCTCAATTGGATCACAGGAAAAGGGTTAAAAATCGATCCAAAGTTTTTTCGGCACACAAGCAGATGCTACGAGTTAAAAGAATATGTAGTGCCACCACTATAACTCGGCGTGCGAGGGAGGGCGTCCCTGTCGCCTAACAGAATTTGCCAGGATGTAAATTTATTACACAATACATAATGTACAGAATGTCCGGTGACCGGTGTCATAGTCTTTAACAGAATTTTGGTCGGTTAGCTACAGCACTAAAGAAGCAATAATGGCGGCTTATCTATCTGTCAAACTGTCAGACGGTAATATCGGTCCATTATTTGCTTTTTCAGCTTCGCAAAACTTTAACTTGTTGAGGGCCGGAAATTTTCTGAATTTTTTGTGATTTTTCTTTTTACGAAAAAACCATGAAAACATGCGTATATTAAAAAAAAACACACACATTCATATTATTTTATCGTAAGTGTCGAAATGCAATGATTTTTTTATCATTTAAGTAAAAAAAATAATCTTTTTTTGAATTTCCATAATGTTGCCAGCGCAACATTTTCTGAAAAATAATAATAATTTTTTATTTGTTTATTAGAGACAACACTACTATTAATAATAATAATCTTCTTCTGTGTGGTATATTTTGTTGCACGGCACGGCACACGACGGGACATCGCACTCATAACATATAAATATGATACACTTTCACACACACACATATTTCAAATAAACGCAACAAAATTGCGTGTATTTTTGTTAATAAATCACTATTAGTATTCAATTGAATCATAAACCAACAAAAACTGACAAATATCGCAAAACATATTGTATATATTTGTATATATGTGTACAAATAAATCGAAAATCAAAAAAAATAAATCGTATTTCCCGCGCACATTGCGCGTGACCTTGACGATGGAATATTTGAATTTCGATTGCACAACACGCGATCGGGGCGCCATCTATAACAATTCTATACGATTTTGACGGCAGAAAAACTTCTGTTTTGATTGTTAATTTAAAATATAATCCGTGATGTTTTTGAGTTGAAAATGGAACGACAGGTCACAACAGGATTTCTCTATTGGGAAAAAATTATGTTTTTCAAATTTGATACGCGGCCGTCGATAAATAATTATTTTGTGCCTGTCGCATATATGCGACGCGGCCCCTGGCTCATTAATATTTCATTGGTAATTGTTCTTGCACCATCCCGGACTGTTTAGGATGTTTTGGACATAATAATGCAGTGTATATTGGTAATCAAGATGTCACAGCTCTGAAACTGAACTGAATGACAGGGCGAGGGGTTACCGCCGGATCTTAGCTCCAAAGTCGCCGCACCCCAAGTTATTGTGGTCATGCTCTAACTCGTAGCGTCAAGTAAAAATCATCACAAGCCCTTTGAGGGGATATTTTAAATTTTTTTGATCTAATTGTAATTGTTTCCCGCGCAGGTACTTTGACTGTATAGACATCTGCAAGGTGCGGGTGGGCTGGCACGAGGTGCGCCTGTCGGGGATCCTGCCCCCCCTGGCCGCGCCCCGCCACTTGTCCTGCCTGCTGCTCACCGTGCTGCAGCCCACCGAGGCCGACTTCACGCTCTTTCAGGAGGGGCAGAGGTGGGGCTCTAGTTTGCACTTTGCATTTTAGAAAGAGAGCCTCGTAAGCTGAAAAATATGCGCTTCCGTTTATAATATTGAATGGCCGCATTTTTTGTCAAAACGTTAATTGAATAGTAGTGATGCAACGAATATGAATATGAATATCATCATAAATATTAAAAAAAACTATTTATAACTGAACGCAACGCAAATTACGGTTTCGCTGTGCACCGTGTTTCCGAACACACCTACGCACCTGTTATCGGGGATTCCCCTAACATTGAATGAATGGATTTGTTGAGTTCTCAAGTTGTCAATTGTTATTTGTTTCGCAGCATAACACAAGTTCTTTCATCTAGTTTTGTTGGTCTGTTAATAAGGTTAGGTGCTCATTTCATGTAGTTTTTGTTTTGTAATACATATTGTTCGTTCCATTTTATTTCCGTTGTGTGTAAAAGTGTTAATAACTCTTATAAAATAATTTAAAATTAAATCTAATAATACGACCTTTCATAAGCATGGAAAAAGTAATTTTTATGTAAGACCGCTGAGAATGTACAAACGGATATAAGAAATGTGCTTTTTGAGCAAAAATTTGTCTGTCTTAAATTTTAATTATTAAATCTCTTAGTAAAAAAGAACAGTGGTGTATTATTTATTACATTGTTGAATTATTCATATTCATCAAATAGTAGTCTTGATATCCATATTCGTGCTCGTAAAAGTAGTATTCGTTGCATCACTACTGAATAGCGTTTAAATGTTGTTAAATATTTGTTTTTTATTTCAAAATGTTGTTTTGAATATTATCATATATAATTGAAGATATTACAGCACTCTGCAACTTTTACACTAAAAGTAGAAGATACTAGAAGCTTCTAGAATGGTCCACACGAATCTGGAATTGACTGGGTTATTCTCATAAACGCTGGAAACATCGAGAAAGCGACATTACCTATAAAAAAGGATGGACCGGCTACGCGCAATTAGTTGTGTCAGAGTTGATAGCGGATTAATGCCATAAAAATCCACAGACAGGTAAAATTGTGCAATGTGTATTGCTAGCGCGTGGTGATTTCAGTGACCGTAAAATCAAGAAAGTACCTACCGGTGGGCGAGAAGTTTTAAGTAATGTGCGTCATGAGAGACAAGTTAGTGTGAATTATGGAGGTGGATAATTAGTGTGTGAAATATTTTAGAAATATTTAAAGTATTAACTTAATTATTAAGAATTAATATTCTTCTTCTTCTAATAATAAATAAGTTCTTAAATTATTAAGAACTTTTAATTTTAATTTAGCTCCCATTATATTCGCGTACAGTGATTTTGCGTATTAATGAAAGCTTTAAATAATTTCAAGTGTTTTATGTGTCACCCATAGCTATGTCCCTTGACACTATGGCTATTTTTCAGTATAGCATGAATATATTTTATTACAGAAAAATATTTCAACAAAATCTACAGTAAATATGTGTATGCGTGTACATATACGTATGTATGTTCATGCATGTAGGTTTATATTTACTTAATTATTGTTCACCGTTTTATCTATAAGATTTTTTTATTGTAAAAGGTGTTAACCGTTGAATTGAAATAAATAATTAAACATTATGAAATAGATGTGCTTTATAAATCTTAAGTGTCTCTAGTATTTCATTATGAGTTGCTACAAAGTTGAAATGTGTTTAAATTTTAGCGCTATGTAAAATTTTAATTTAAAATTCCCCAATTTTTTCATGCATTGCAGAAGTTCAGCCAAGGCGCAGCGATCTCAACTGGATCTCTGTGTAGTCGTATTCAGGGCCAGACCAGGAGCTGCTCCGCACCCTGGCCGCTTGGTGGCCAATAGTAAGAGACAGGTGCGCGCGCATTGGATTTTCAAAAAACAAGGATTTTCTAACTAAATAAATATTTTGCAAAAATTTTCAATATAATTCAAAGGCGATTTATATATAATTAAATTAGGAAAAACGTTTTTTTTTTTCACAAAAATAAATCATACATTTCATGATATCATCGATGACAATGTCGTCGTAAATAAACATTTTCATATTGCGTTTAAAATGTTCAAATACCTACATTTAACAAACTTTCTTTATAACTGACCATAAACTAATTAAGGTAAACAGAAACTGATTGAATTTATACTGTTAATTGTAATTAATGAACTCGGTAATTCAAATAAAAATAATAAGAGAAAAGAATAAACATATTCAAATAATGTTTGAACTTATTTTGTGTATAATATTCATCAAAAATTAATGTTTTGACAAAACTCCTCAAATTTACCCACTAGGTTGCAATATGCAATGTCACTTACTACATGATCATGACCAAAAATGACAAAAAGTATTTCCACACCTTTCCACTAGGTCCGAGGATTCGTTGGCTGCCACAAGATGCTGGAACGCGATCTGTATGTGGTGGTCTGTCTGGCGTTCAACCACTGGCACACGGGGCTGGAGGGCGGCGGAGCAGGCGGCTTCCCCCGCCACGTGCTGGCCGTGCACAGTTCCAAGCGCCTGCTGCTGCAGCGAGTCACACCTCCCCCGCACGTATTAGCCGACTCCATCATCGGACTCACACTGGCGCGGGGACAGCGACACGAAGGCCGGCAGGGCATGACTGCTTATTATCTTACCAAGGTTATTATAATGTTGTCTAAGAAATGTTGCGTTTCAAAATGATTTGTTGAAATATGCAGAAAGGTATCACTCTTTCGTAAAATTAAGGCTGGACATCCATTTTCCAAATGTCAAATGTCGATGTATAGTGTCATTGGATCGCGCTGTTTCAAGATGAGAAGGAGACGTTAACAGATCTAATATTGCATAAGCATTGCACTACCGCATATATTTACGTATTTGTTGCAAGATAGGATTGTTGAGACAGAAGGAAGAGAAAAAGAGACAACCATATACCGACTGCCGTTGCTAAAATATGCGAAAACACCCGAGACCAACTAGTGCCCAGCGGAATAGTCAAAATCTTAATCTCCATAACTATTTTTTGCTTCTACATTTTTGACTCATTATCAAGGCAGGAATCTAATAACTAGCTATGAGACACCCTGTATAATCAAGTAATTACACGGCTATACGTGGGTCCGGAGTGTTTTACAATCATTGAAAACTACTTTAAGGGTTTAGAATATACAAGATCAAATCCGAACATTCGCGAAATAGCATGTTCTATATAAAGGGCTGTGATTCTTTGACAATATATACATAATTTTGTACTTCAAAAAACTCTTGGTTAACTATGTTTGTGATCTGTTGTGTGATTAAACTTTTTTCTGTTCACAGGGTTGGGCGGGCCTGGTGGTGATGGTGGAGAACCGCCACTCTAACAAGTGGATCCACGTCAAGTGTGACTGCCAAGAGAGCTACAACGTAGTGTCGACCCGCGGGGAACTCAAGACTATTGACTCTGTACCTCCACTGCACAGGTAAGTGTATACATTTAATGTGTTTATCGGAATGTGGTGCGCACTGATACATCTCCTTATCTGGCGGCTTAGCACAGTAGTGCCAGGTGTTCCCGATGCAAATCGCTGGAATGGAGGGTTGTGGAAGGATAAAAAGAGAAATGAGGGTGTAGAGTACTACAGGAACGATTGTGGACTGTAATTTAAGGGATGGAAAGGAACAATATTAGAAGATCGACTCATGACTACCGCGAATGTTCCTTTCCTCCAGATCTGAGGCAACTCTGATGGTCGACGAATTCGATGGTCTCATATTCTTCAATCCGAGCACAGTTGCGATAGGACAACAAATTCTTCCGAAAAGGTTGACTTTGAGAATCGATATATATGACGAGAAAATGACATTTCACTGCTCGGCAGATAGTTTTCGATTCTCTAAGTGTAGGCGAGGAAGGATGAAGGGAGGGATTGAGGCCGGATGTGAATGCCAGAGATCCGAATTCATGATCAACGTTTGAAAATGCAAATATTGAACAGTCAGGTGTTGCTAGGGGGTCACTATTAGGCCAATAATGTAGGGGATCTAGCGCGAAGACCACAAACTCGCCAAGGTATAGACTCCTACAAGATAGCACCTTGGAAGGTGGAGACTTTAATCACATGTAATTTTTTATTGTAACATATTCCATTCAATACTTTGAGCACTTGGTATATATTCTATAATTAGTTTTAAACTTCAGTTCTTATAAAAACCAAGCCATAATAAATATTTCGCTTCATTTCTATATCAAAAGATAGAATTTTGAAAGATTATGAAGGCTGTATTTAAAGTGGAAGAATTAAGTAATGGGAGAATGCTTACAGATCTGTCTGCGCTACGTAGGTTAATTAACGGAACTATAAATACGTCAGCAATTAGTTGTATCAACTTTTTAGTCTCCGAAACATGTTCTCTTTTCGTGTGAAAAGCAAAAATTAAAATAATCAATTTTCATTATCTGATCGCAGACAGGTGATCATCGTCCTGACCCAGCTGGAGGGCAGCGGAGGCTTCTCCATCGCCCACCGCCTCACGCACCGCCTGGCCACCTCGGCCACCCTGCACGACTGGGGCACGCTAGGCTCCACCAGCTCGCTGGGCTCCACGGGCTCCGCCGGCTCCAGCCCCACGGCGCCCCCGGAGCACGACCCCTGGAGCCCGCGCCACCACCAGCCCCCGCTGGACCCTCACGTGCAGGGGCTGCACGCCCCGCGGCTGATCACCTAACCTGACCTGACTGTACTACTCTGCCCATTCCCCACCTCGGCGCATCTAGTTATACAAGTCTTTTTAAAAGGCGATAACATTCATCCGAATCTGACATTATCGAGATGTTTCAGTATTTCAATCAGTTTTCATAGAAAACATTAAAACACTCCCCACCGACGATAATGAATCGGCAATTTTTTAAATTACAGATGTTTCCGTTTTGATTAATGGTGAACAATGTACGTTAGAGTTTATATTCATCGACGTCACCTGGAATTTGATAAATGCTGATGTTAGTACACTTATGAAAATGATCTCTTTGTCAATAATTTTTAAGACTGCTTACTGCATCACAACTATGACCTATTACATCATATGTATCATCACCATTTTTGACACATTTCACGTCGTGATAATGTTCATTGGGTAGGTAGCGTTTGGGACAATTTAGGCACCAGGTATTTCGTTCTGTGCATTTCTGTTAGTCTTAGACATGTGCGTGGAAAGAGACGTCGTCACATTTGGCTCTGTTTAGAAAATATATTGGCGGGTATTTTACACGCTCAAACGTGTTATTGAAGTCGTCGCTGCCACACAGAACTTGGCCTTGTGTTTTGACTTATTTGGCAGAGAGATAAATTATATATTATTTTAGGAGTATTGCGATAAGGTACTCTTTAAAGCCTTTTGATCAATCTAAAATGCTTAGCACCCCGAGATAATTGCCAAATTTGATTTCTGTTAAAAGATTTGATAATAATAATTTTTGTCAAACATTCTGAAAGGCGAACCGAGGAGTTAACAATTAAAAGAATATTATTTTTAATATGTTTTTTTTACAACAGATAAATAGTATTTATTTTTCATTAGCATTTTGGACAGAGAAATTAAACAATAAGCTGATAATCTCATAGTAGTAATTATGATACTTAGGGCCAGTTGTATCAACCGGATTATAGTTTGGTTCAAACTGAAAATCTTAAGCCGGTTTGCGTGCGCTCTGTGTCAATATTTTGACATTGAAGTGTTAGTAACGCCTTTCCCTATCCACAACCAAAGAAACCGTACTCAAGATGCATCACCTGCACACCTTTTCATCTGTCCTGTGAATATAAAAGTAACTTTATCAAAACCTGATGTATTATGAGATATAGAAAACAAATTTATTATGTCTAGCGGCAAAATTTATTTAGAGTTGCGGCAAAATCCACTTCTTCCGACAAAAAAGTATTGTTCGGAGTCTAAGTAAATTACTATAGAATCAGTTGATCATCAGATGAA
>JADDOH010016889.1:0-21552 GCA_016648135.1 Agrypnia vestita | reverse complement strand
TGGTGTAACTCTAGGTCTACCGATTTCGTTATTTCTGTATCTTCGGCGGGACGGACGCGTACGTGGTTTTTACAAAGTTTTTAATCAATTAAATTAATAATTATGTCCAACCACAAATTTAACGCTATAAACATCAAAAATATAAAATCAAATAATTCAATTATTGTATCAAATATATTTAAACTGTAATTAATAGAGATCCAATACAGATTAACAGTAGTCATTTATTTACCATTAAGAATATTCTTTGTAAATGAATGAATTACAATTACCTAAATAAAATAAAAATTGAAGTAATTTTTTCCACATTAAAATACTTTAATTAAAATTTTAACAGAAAATAAAATAATAAAGAAAATAGATGTATTAAGTGGTAAAAGAAAAAATGCATATCATATAAAATCTGTATCAAATTATGACAAAAGCGTAAAAAAATATTCTAAAATATATTTTGTATTTAAAAACCTTCCGAATATGATTATAATTGCACCATAAATAATATTTATGTAAGCTGGTCATAACAAAGAAACACTTGGCAATATTTTTTTAATTAATGCAGATAAATGTTCGGGATTCCCTCGCGTCGGCGGAAACATTCGACGATTAGAACAATGCAAAAACATAAAAAAAAACGGAATCATGAATTCCGAACACGAGCCGTTATAGAGAACAACAAAAACATATCGTAAAATCACTCGATCAATCGTGATCGTCGGTCGCAGTAGATGAACGTAGCTCGGGTAAGCCCAGAGATACCCGCAGTTGCACGTGAAGGAATTATGCCGTGTCATCGTCTGTGCTTCCTCATCAGAGGACAATGTCCGCCGACCTTTCGGGAAGGAGGCTGCTCGTTGGAGACTGGCAGCTCCGCAGATAACGTCGTCCGGCTAACTTTAATGGACGGGTGAATTCTTTTGTGCAACTTGGACAAAAAGTTATCATATCTACACATCGCAACACATATAGTAACTGGATTAAGTTTGGCCTTCGTACTAGCATAGGTATATACATAGATATACCATAATCTAAAAAAACACTTTACAGTTGGGAAGTATCTTGAAATAATTTATCAGAGATGTTATCATGATTTTCAATATTTCTTTGGGAATGTTACGCTGTGCCATTTACTCTGTTTTTTAAGATTTGTGGCAAGTAACATGTGCTGAGAATGTCAGAGGAATGAATACCATGAAGAATCTTCTTGGCAACCCAGAAGGAAGTCAGCCAGCCGGTGGGTTGCCCCAGATTAAGCTGGAAGAAGCAGCAAAAAAATGTGTATGAAAACAGAATGGGTCTAGACTGGTTGACTCGTGCGGAAGCAGGGGAATATGGAAGTATCTTGTCGAGTCCTTAGGCCCCCGAACCAATAGGACAAGGGAATAAAGATGATGATGATGATGGTTATCTAGTTAAAGAATATTATATAAAACATATCCATTAATCGTATTTTATATATTTTAGTTTATTTTGATAAATTAAGCTTTCTTTCTTCCGAACTCATCATGAAATCTACAAGAAAAAATAATGGACGTCTTGTAGGTAAGGAAAATAAAAGAAGAATTGTAATATAAGACTGATTTTTCACGGTCGATCAAAGTTTTAAATTAAATAGCTCTACGGTAATGTTAAAAAAATCGAACATACGCACTGATTATAAAATTGTATCGCGTATGCTTGACACATTTATACTGCAGTTAAAATATTTGTTCTTGCGTTATTAAATCCCCTAGAAAAAAAAACGTTTTATGATAGATATTGTAATTTTTTCATTTTTAAAACTTTGTTCAAAACCAAGTATCTTAACTAAAAACGTCACCTTGTAATAATGCGCGATTTATTTACTAAAACATTATATTTTTTAAGTGTATTTAGTTTGACCTTTTCATAATTGTCTTAAAATTAACAAGCTCGTAGTAAATTTTTTTGGTGAATGTTTTTTTTAAATACTACGATGTTCAAACAAGCCTGAACTTAATTTTGAATAAATCACAAACTGGCTTACCATAAATGAAACATCTTACCAAAACATAAATTTAATTAGAACAAAATACCTACTTTTTCAATAATATAATCCTCGTTTTATAAATTTTATATTGAATATTATAGTGTATCCTTATAAAAACTTTATATAAGCCTTGCTAAATTAAATTTATAATAAGTATGGAATTTTCTTAATTACTTACTAATTTGAAATGAATCGACAAATAAGCTTTTAATGAATGAAATATATACATTAAATTTTTTTTTTTTAAACATATCTATTATGCACACAAGAAAGATAATTGATGCTTACATAATTATAAAACAATCGCATTTTGTGAGTCCAATTAACTCCGTCCAACCGGACGGAGTTAATTAAAAATTCACCGTAAAAAAGCTTGAACATGTGGACAATGATTCACGATATAGGTACTGGATGTATAGTAATCAAAGCAA
Organism: Agrypnia vestita; assembly: GCA_016648135.1. Classification (NCBI taxonomy): domain Eukaryota; kingdom Metazoa; phylum Arthropoda; class Insecta; order Trichoptera; family Phryganeidae; genus Agrypnia; species Agrypnia vestita. The sequence goes on along the minus strand of JADDOH010016889.1, from coordinate 19,116 downwards.
CTAATTTTTCAGTTCAATTTTTTTTTCAATCTATCAATTCTATCGATAGAATTTTAACTTTTCTAAGAACAGAATATTCAATAAGCCACTGATCAGAATTGTCAATAAGATACTTTACGCTTGCTCCCCCATCCCCATGTTTGGTCCTTGTCATTCTGCACGGTTTTGTCTGCATTGTATTTTGGTATGAAATTTTTACCGTACCTAAATTAAACTTTACCTACTTCTTCATATTGAAGCCCTTAAAAAGTCTCAAATCAATCTCAAAACATCCCACACATTACACATGATTTAAGTAAAGTACTTTTTTCTTGCAATTTTTTTACATAGAAATGCGCACACGGAATACGTGTCACATCAATATTGGTACTAATTTCAAATTAGGGTAGATATGCGTCTGTGCTGTGAAAATGGGAAAAACTTTTACCGAACGGCGAGTGACTACTGCAACAACAAGCTACTCAAATACTTTTTGAAGTTGGTGAAAAATCAGTAACAAGATTCATCCATAACAAACAAAAAAAAGCATTTAGAAAAGTCGTTTATTCAAAAAATGTTTTAAATTGCTGCACATATTTTATGACGACGGCCGGGTCGTTCCTTATTATCTCTCAAAATGCCCAATTTGTGTTCAAATTATTAAATTATATAATGTAAGCTATGCTGGAAATGAAACAGATTTCTTTTTAATCCCGAAAAGTATTGTCATTTTGTTATTAAGACAATTATAATCAATAGATAATTCTAAAACTGGATAAATTAATAATTAGTTAATCATTTATATTAGATTTATCCCTATTTCTATTCTGATTTTACATCAATCTATTCCACTTAGAAATTAACATCATATGCGAGTATAACCCGCCACACTTGAAGCATCAAGCAACCACGCCAAGCAAGATAAAATTTGCAAAAAAACAAAAAATTTATAAATAGTATTTAAAATTCTGCGTACCCCTGTGGCGACGCCGTGTAATGGTAAGAACACAAGTAGGGAATTACAAGAATTGGGCGGCGATGACAACCACGAATTTCAACACATTAACCCCAAATTCTTACATCACATTAAGTATATCGATGGGGCTCGGTCGAGAGGCCGCAACCCAAAAGTCATTACGAATTACATCGTTTGACCCCAGCATTCAGCGCATTCAGAGGAATTTGGGTATTAAATGGAATATTTGCTGTGCGATTCCTTTTCCTAATTCTTTTTCACGCTAAGCGTATTAAAATAAGAAAGAAAAATTAATTAAATAAGATATTTTATGAATAAATCTTTATTGAAATGATTCTTAAATAGAAACGTATAAAAACGGAATATTTGCTTAAAAAATTATTGATAATCTTAATTTATATTTCTGATGCAGGATATTATGTAGTTGTGTGCTGAAGAATTAGTAAATGGAATCGCAAAGCATATTTTTTCGTAGCGGGATTTATCAATTTTTCTTTTTCCTACGGTTCTATTCATAAAAACTGTATATATCTTATATAAATATTTTTTTTATATATCTAACGCAAAGAGAATTAAGAAAAGGAATCAATTAAGGGGTCACACTATCCTGGGAGACTGAAATTTGGGTTGAAATTTGATGATTTTTCATGAGGTGATTGAGTATTTTTATTTATTTATTGACACTCATAAAGATATCTATTAAAGTATTGTTTTATTGAAAATAAAGTTAATTAACATTATCAAAACGTACAAAAACGAAATATTAAATCGTAACGAAATTTTTGTAATTCCCTCAATAATAATCATATTGTAAATAGGTACTAAAGAAATATAAGAAAGAAAGAAGAATTAAATAAGACAATTTATTTTGTAATATTTATCAACGTAAATAGGAAAAACAAGTCTCTCCAATAGGTAAATTTTACACATTACAAATACCGATGAAAATATATGAGATAAATTCATAAATATTAAATATATTCCGTGAATCTGTATGGATAATGTAAATAAATGTTTTTATTCATAATTTTTATTATAAAAATCTTTAAAAATACGTCTCAATTAAAAAGCATATTATTGGTAAAGACGTAGCAATTTGCGTGTTTGGTATAGTGCCGTAGTATTTGTACACTGGGTACGTAACAGTTGTGACGCACATAGGCGTGACTAATGAAATGATGAGTATTGGGGATTAAAATCTGAATTTCAAAATCTTCTTCTTTTGAAGAAATTCTTCGAATTCTTCTCAAGCCCCTAACGTCGTAAAGCAATATTTATCAAAGGCATTGTGTTAGAAGAGAATTAGGTTTTATGAAAAAAAATCGTGGAAAATATTTAAAATTATAATATTAGAAGATAATTAATTTTGCAACAATCCAGCCAACTACTACAAGATCGGAGAGTTTTCTCCGCAACAGAAGAAATCCAGCCTAAACAAAGGCACGTTAAACATGATATTTTTTTAAGGGCTCATTTAAATTCCTTTTCAGAAAGAGAATTATTTTCACGACCGTGTTCAACAAATATTCTTGGTAATATTTTCATTTCAAAATTTATTTATTTTTATTTTTGCTTTAATAAATCAACTATTCTTATTTCGAATGTTCTTCTCTAACTTCCTTGAATTACAACAACAACACTGACTAGCCGCTAATAAGGCGCGGGCGGCCGAGAGTGACACGTAAATCAGCGCGCGGCTGTCCCGTGATTTTTCACGGGCTGACGGCTAGTTCCATAATAATCACCTTCTGTATGCTTCCGTAATTACCGGTAAACCGGTATTAACATCACATATTACCGATATAACGTAATTTCATTTTCTGGTATTTTTGCGTGCCAGCTTTATAACAATTTAATGTAAATATCATTATATATATACACGCAGTAAGTACATTGTAATATGTATTTGGGAAAAAGTGTAATGACGTAATTATCTGATTCTAGTTAGGTACAGTTTATTTCAAATTACTGACATATGAAACATAACTACATACCCTTAAACGAATGAAGAGGTAAATAGCGTAAGACGTCATGCATGGATTGCCGTTTGGCCATTTCTGATGGGTCGACGCACTAGTCATTGCTGCACTAATGCAATTTACCTATCGGCTGCAACGAGGGCAATTCACTCATCATTGAATAATGCAGGTACCCAATCAGCTGCAACAAGGCTGATCCACTCGTCGTGCGGCGATTTCGTTGCGCTACGTGATCATCAATCACCGCAGCGGAGGCGCAATTGGCATGGACAATGTATGGACGTGCATTCTTAAGCTTTGATCTAATTTAATCGAGAGCGTGGCGACTGTGATCGGATTAATCGAGTGCCATCAAACCGCGAGTAAAAGTCTCGCGCTAGTGCCGCCACTGCGCTCCGTCACGATGATAGTCGGCACGTCTCTGCGCTTCAGGTCTCACCTCTTCAACACCCTCGCGTCACTTGAATGAAGACTCGTGACCTCGATGATTTGTTTTACCGTCTTAGTTTTCAGGAATGGTATAGTAGTTTTTTTTAACCGTTATGTTACTACCCAGAGTTTCTCACACTAGTTATCACCCAAAGCACCCGGGTACCCAACCTGGATGGGCGCTCCCACGTGCGTCATTTTTGTTTTGCATCTCACAAATTGATATTTAGACAGTGGTCAAATAGCTTCTAATAAGGTCACTACTTCTTATCGCAGTGTTCGTCTTCCATTTATTTCCCACCCTTTCAAATAATTTAAATAATAGAGATAAAAATGGATGATGGCGTTTATGAATAAAATTATTTATACTTGAAATAAAAGATGGGTAGGTACCCAGGTACCCGTTTAGTAACATAAGGGTTAAATTGAAGCGCAGATCAGAAGAGTTTCACAATGTCTAGAATATAATTTTTCGCGAGACCGCGGAAACGGAAAGAATTTTCTGCGTATAGTTTTCTGGGATATTCTATACTCATCTTTCCAGAATATGCGCACATATGTGGTCGCACTTATTTACTACTGAACGCTCGGTAGGTACTCTTTTAATGTATTTCACTAGCCACACCGAATCGCCACTTCGCTTTTTTTTTTCTGTAGAGTTGCTGAACTGTCATAACAAAACTTTGCGCGTAGAGATTATGTCGCCGTTACACGCAAAGTTTTGTTATGGCAATTCAGCAATTCCATATCAAAAATTTACTTATATATAACCGACACCCAAGAAATAGTAGGTAAATAATAACGACTTTTATTAAAACATTTGAAATTATTTTTGTATTTCCCCTGCTGGCAGACAGAAGTACTATTTTAAACCCTGGCTGATTGTGCTGGGCGGAACATGAAATGGTTTGCGACTTTATGTACTGTATTTTTGACGTGTAACGCACGTTCGGCGGTAGCAACATCGCTGTCGTTGACGCCTTCGGGTTTGCTCGCCCGGGGGTTCAAGCCCCACATCCGGCCGTTTAATTTTATTTTCTAACCGTAAATTCTAACGACAGACGGGCAGACGGACAGACAACAAAATTATTATGTTTGATAGCGACCAGAATAATCAGAATGTACGATGTCTACAATGAAAGTGACATTTTTAAAAATGTAAACAAGTCAGAAGTGATGGTATTCGAAAAATAATAATATTAAACAACATGTGAAACACTTGTTGACAATGAATGTTTGAAACAAGTATATAGAAGAGTTTGCGTATTTTGAAAGTATTGTTCCATAGACGAGGGAAGGCTGAGGAAAATGTCAAGATGAGGATGACATCAGGGAATAAGGTGAGCGTTGCTTCCAATACGATAATTACTAACAGAAGTATATGCTAAGCTAGTGATACTTGATGAAATTCTTATACCAACACTGATGTACAGATATGAAGTCTGGAGCTGACATAAGAGGAACGAATGTAAACTGAATCTATTGGAAATGAGATCTTCTCTCGCACTGTAATTATAAGTTTTGAAAAATATCTTTCATGAGTAGAAAAGTTAGCACCTGGACGGAATTAGTTACAAACGAGTAGTTACAAACAAATATTTATAATTACTAAAAAGTATTTATAAACGAGAAAAAAGGAATTTTGAAAAGCGATAATTAAAACAATCACTATCTCAGAATAGTACCTACTTTTATACAGCTGTCTGAGAGCCAATTTTTTTTAAACAGGTTTGACACGAAGCAGTTTTAAGAACTTGATAAAATGTTATGAAATTCTATGTGTTTCTAGAACTAAAAACAAACGGTTGACTTTCAGGCAAAAATTCACGGTGAGATTATTAAAATATCTCCAAGCATCGTGCACATCGCTCAGCCATTTTTTTCCTCCAAAATACGACCGCTCATATCCGCATTTTGGGTCATCGGCCCAACAAGTATTGAATGTCAAAGTCTGCCGCAAACTCCGACCGCATTTCGGAATCGCCATTCTACTGCATGACGCGCTGGCCGCTTAGAAATGTATCTGTATTGCACATAACTACAGTGACGCGCAAATATCTGGAAACACTTTTTGAGATGTCCCTTCAAAAAAAAAAACATACTCCCATTTCTTGATAATAAATTAAATTTTACAATTAATTTTTCAAATGTTTTAATATGTACATCACATTATCCTACTATCAAACATAATAATTTCATTATCCGTCCGTCTATCTGTCTGTCTGTCTCCGTAACTTCATTTAATGTCCGTAAGTTCGTTCGACTTCACGGCTTAAAAAACAAATTAAACGGCCAGAGATGGAGTTTGAACCGCGAACTCGGACCACCAAACCCGAACCGGCCGTGTTCACGCATGTTGCTACGCCCGCCTCCTGTCCGTGGAGCGCCAAAAAGATGCTATTAATATATAATAGGGCTTAGTAAAGACACGAATCAATAACCGTCATTTTTGACGGGTTGCAGCTAGGTACATTATAATGTTAAAGATGTTACCTGATTCTTTAACTAGAGCAAGGTCTGTGCTAAAGCAGACAGGCAAAAAAATGCAAACTTTGATATTGCATATCTCCATAACTATTTATATTAGCTCATGGTTACCTCCACCATCTACCTGTTAAGTATTGTGGGCTAACTTAACTCTTTTACACCCTATATCCTCCTACATAATTCGATTTGTGTCTATTTGGTGAAATCCAAAAACTGAAGAATTAAAGAAAATACAAAATCAGAACAGATATTTTTATTTTAAGAATTAAGAAAGTCACACAAAGTCAATAAACACCAAAAAAAATGTTCTGATACCATAAAAACGATTTCACAAACATTCAGTTAAACCCCATTGATACAAAGCAGTCAATGGGGTTTAAGAGCTAAGCGACGACGATTGCAACACAATTAGTGTAGTGTCAATATTATAAACATCCCTGCATATATAAACAAGTAAGTAGAAAATGGTTAATTTCGTTAATTTTTTCATATGCAAAAAAGACGCCAATAAGACTAAAAAAAGACGTCAATAAAAAATGCGCTATCACTCCAAATTCTCAATAATGGTAAATCACAATTTTCTGTTTTAAAATAAAAATTGAATTACAAGCAATAATAATAAAAATATTTTTTATTCCAGAATGACCAGGTTGGGCGTGCAATACTTAAAAGATTAAACATTACCTAAGCGATTATACATGTGAAGCAGAAGAACAGCTAAATACTATTGAACTATTATTAAAGTACCTACAGAGAAATTTTGGTTTACGAGTACCTTGATCTGCGAGCGTTTTGCTAGACCAGCAAAAAAAAAATTAGTTCACTTGATAAAAGAGCGAAGTCTTAGTAAAAATATATATTTTTTATGTTTACAGCATTAAACATTGCACATAATTATTTATATTATTAAAAATACATAGTTAATACGAATACACTTTGTTTTCACTACTAACTTGTTGAAAATATCAACATATTTCGCGGCTAATGGTCGTTCATAAGGTTACAACTTATACTTGTAATTAAATATCAAAAATAGAAGCATATTCAATAAGAAAATAAAAATAAAAATTGTCTGTGCATCGATTTTTGATTTTTAATTTATTTAATGAAAAGACCATTGGCACAGAAACATTTTCAACAAATTAGTGGTGAAAACAATGTGATTTCTTATTAATTATATTAATAATGTCATCGTAAAATCAATTTAATATTAATGAAGATGTTTAAAAATATTTATTCAAAGTAAGAGTTAGAATATCCTTCTGCCCTTCAAATAGATAATAGCTTATATCTTGTCGTTTTATTAATTTTTAATCGAGATGTCTCCAATATTTTGCACATCACTGTACGTTACACACGCATACATGCACGTTGCGTTCCTGCATCCGAAAATCAGAAATGCGGTTTATGCACGGCCCCCTTCTCCCGCTCGGATACTCACCAACATTTGAATAAACAGAGCGGTCGGCCTTGCTGACGTAACGACGTTACGAGTACCTACGTCGAGACATGTAGGACGGAATTACAACAACGCACTCGAGTCCGTACTCCGCGCTTCGAGGTGAAGGACGCGGAAATTAACAATGGTAGGCATGTAACCCGTGGAGTCACTCCATACGTGCGAAAGTTGAGCGGAATATTCTCGAAAGTGATCGATGCGATAGAAACAGCGTCACTTTTTATTTTTACGCTTCAACAGACCAAGAGGCCCAATTACAGAAGCGAAACACATCACACCCATTGAGTGGATCACATAGATTAATTATAGCCTCACCGGGAATCGAACCCTCGGTGTGAGAAGCCAGTGTCATGCGCAATGGCCTACGAGGGTCGCCATTTTAGTCAACAATAGCTATTTTTTAATTACGAAGAATAAGAATATATCGCTTTGGCCATGTTATTAGAATATCACTTCTTCCTTTCCTTGTACAATTTTTTTGACAGCATCCTGAAAATATGTTAACAAGAGTATCTTCACATAATACGTCAGCGTTTATCCGCAAGGACTACTGTATCAACCGAATTCAAGGCTTACAGTTGTGGCGTGCAATAGTCATCAATATTACTGGTAGATTTCACTGCCCTAACAAAAGATATGGTGGTATTCTGAATTGCCAACAGTATTCCGAATATGCTTCCTTTTCTCTATACATAATGGGGTCGAGGCGCCTGACCAATGATGTCTCAATAAAAAGTGTTCCATAGACAAGTGGCTAGAGTTTAATTAGTCCAAAAAAGGAATTGGATAATAAGTGTGTGAAATATTTTAGACACATTTAGCGATTTTGTAAATTAAATAATATTGCTCCAATTAAATTCGTATCCAGCGACTTCGGTGACAAATGAAAACTTTATTTAATTATTTAAGTATTTCATGTTCTTCCCACAGCCACGTCCCGTGACAATATATATCTAGATCACAAACGAAGCTAAGGTAGAAAAGCTAGTACATTATATTTGAGATTTAGCATCTTAAATTATGATAGGAATATAAAAATATAATGCAAATCAAACATAATAATTTCGTTGTCTGTCCGTCTGTCCCCGTAACTTTAAGTAAAGTCCGTAATTTCGTTCGAGTTCAAGGCTAAAAAAACAATATTAAACAGCCGGAGATGGGGCATAAACCCCGGGCCAGCAAATTCGAAAGCGGCAACGATAACAATGTTGCTACTGCCGAGCCTGCATTACCCTTTAAAAATATAGCACACACAAGACGTAGCAAAGACGCGAACCATGTCATGTTCCGCCCAGCACAATCTCCAGTGTTTAAAATAGTACATTTTTAACTGCCGTCAGGGGAAATATTTTTTTTCAAATGTATTGATAAAAGTCGTTATTACTATTTCATGGGTGTCGGCTATAAATAACTAAATAAATAATCTTTAGGAACTGGCATGTAAAAATACCGTCATTTTTGACGAGTTACAGCTAGTACCTTTACATCAAATATAACATGCGAGAGAATTATAATTAAAATATAAAATTATAATTTAAATATTTACAAAGTTGGTAGGTTGGCATGAAAAGGTATATTACATATCAATGAAATACAATATTTAAAAAAACATACATCATTATAAAAATATAAATAAAATATTTTATGTATTTTTTAGATTTGAAACATGTTTTATTGTTTCTAATTAAGTTAAGTAACATGTAAATCACCTAATTTATCGAGCGAGGAAACAACTATCTGATCCGAAACAGACAATGTTTATTTTGTAGAAATATACATAACACATAACAAATCAATCCAACCAAATGCTAATAAACTCTGGAATAATCTCCACCAGCGCAGCTAACACGATGCAAAACATTATATGTAGGTACAAGGTGTTTTATTAGATTTGGACTTTATCGGTTGCCAAAATCTAGAAAATTACAGATTTTAAAACAACAATCTTAAGAAAATCAACAGAGCAGAAGTTGTTTCAAAACGAGATTGTTTTAAACGATAAAACTCAGGCAGCGATATGCTAAATTGCTATCTATCTCAGAATAGGTATATCTATCTGGGGTTCGCACTGAGAAAAGCTTATTAAGTAAACATATATTTTGGAAAAAAATCGAAATATAAGATATAATGTGTAATATTCCTATCAGAATTGTAAACGTATTATTAAAATTCCAATATATTAAAACATTCTGTCGTATCTAATTTCAATTTCTTTTCCAAAATAAAGGTTTACCTTAAATATCATATTTAATAACTCACTGCACGCGCCTTATATGTGGCTGTTATACAGGTCTTCTAACATTAATGAATTCGAGATAGGTATGTACGCATTTTCCGGATACATATTACTCCAATAAAAAATGTTTTAAGCTATCAAAATGTCATATGTAACCTGTTACATATACGCCAGTTTACCGGCACTGAACGATGGTATTTATTTTATATTTTAATTATTAAAATGCCTATCCACAAAGTTATTGTCAGACATATTAAAAGGTACCTATATTTTTTCTTTTATTTTTAGATTTAAGGACGTTAATTTTATTTACACAGTAAAGTTAATTTATTTGACATTCGTCGACTCTTAAGCATTAAAGTAACAAATAAATTATCAATGAGATGAATCAGACCAGTCTACAATAGCTTACAGGACCTACACAAATGATGAGTCAAAAATGTTATAATATTTATAATTATGGAGATACGCGATTATAAGCGTTACATTTGAATATTTCTGAATTATCTTCTTTAAAACTTTGTACATGAAAGAAACTTATATTGACTAAAAAAAATTACAACGTTGCAGAATTTGAACCAGAATGTGTATCTCCATAATTGAAGGCATCCCTATAAAAAGGGTCTGTATAGTACAATAGTATAAAATGATTTTATTGTTTTAAAATGGTCTATATGAACAGTATGCACCGTGTGCGGGATTTTATTTTTCATAATTTCAACTCAATCTTTCCGAAATTCGATTTCAATAGTTGGCTATCGTGGAAACGTGGTCTACATTCATGTATATTCATTTGTTGGTAACAAATATGACGAATGCCGACAGTTCGATGATGTCACTAAGAATACTTAGCATCGTGAATAAACAAAGAAAAAGTAAAATTATAATGGCAAATGAACATTAGAAAATGAGCAAAAAAAATTTTTTTCTTTATTTCACTGTGTGTTTGTGTATTTTTTCTCTCTTCTGTAAATTTTGTATATATATCCTTTTATTGGGACACCTTCAATTATTTATTAATGCTATGATATTAAAACTTTCTTCTTGTAATGTAGACAGGTATCTACTATATTATTACATATCTATCATACCTGCAAAATATTGTGGAGTAGCTCTGTCACATACAGTATTAATGCATATGTTTCGGAGGCATGGAAGTGTTTTAATACTTTATAATAAACAACTTTCAAAGAAGAAAAAAAATATATCATATTTAGTTTTCGTCATGTGATTCAGTATTAATTGCTTATAAATCAATATTGATTACCAAATGTTTTACACGTTCAGAGCTGCTAAATATGGACATGTATCTAATTTGCCGGCGTGCAGTATACAAATCGTATCGCTTATAAAAATGCGACAGGTAAGATATTTTTAGCTGCTGCATTTTAACCTTCCCTTTCCGATGCTGTAAACTGAGTTGAAATATCCTTTATACTAATTTGTAATGTACTGAATTCTAGATTTTATGGTAAAAATTCTAGATTTTATAAAAAAAAATATAGGAAACATGATTTTGGAAGGGATAGATTCATCAAATCTAGAATTTAGTACATTTTAAATTAGTAATCCTCGGTGAATACATTCAAACATTTTTTTTTTTTGGATATTGCTGCCTTTTTTTTTGCTTTATACCCCACATATATTTTATATATTTTAGGTATTCTGCCGTGTTATACTCATATATTCAATTAAATCATTACAATATATTAGAGTTTACGGGACACAATAAAATAAAATGTTTTTTCGAAGAAACTAACATGAATTTGAGATACATGTATAAATTGTAGGAAGAGTGGTGCGGGGAGCGCAGTGTGTGACGCGCAGAGCGCAAAGCGCAGGGCGTCGGATTCGGCGAATTGTCTAACTTCGCTCTTTAGTAGCGGCTACGCAGACACGTGTCTTACGCGTTTTTATATTGTCGTTCGCGATGGCCCATGTTTTTTCTCACATTTAGCACTTATACATAATAATTTAGGCAAAGGTATATTCACTTATATTGAACCATTATTTCAATGACCAATATAAGTAAAAATATAAAATATTCATAGGTATATATCAGACTTAAAAATTCTACATTTACGCTGAGTTCACAGCACTGGAACGCGCGTTTCAATTTTACCACCGCATGAGAAAGGTTAAAATCTATTCGAGTAAATTATTAAATACGCTTTAGTAATTTGATCCGCAACATCTGAATCTGGGAAAACGGTGGCAGGAAGCAAAAAGGTTATCATCACAAGACGAGTTTTTACACCACACGCATGATGTTAAAAGGGCTCTTTCTACTCGATGTGAAGAAGTCGATTTCGTAAATTGTGAACCGGTCGTTAACCGTTATGAGTGGGGCGTACAATGCAGAGGTTACTCATTAACACAACTCGTGATTAGCTTCAATCATACGAAGGTCCGTGGGTCCAGTTACAGATTCGTGTACTCGCCGAAAGTCGCCGCTCTGGCTGCGAAATTGTTGGGCAAACAAGAATAATGATCAGAACGGACGCTAGCGAGACTGTGGAATTCAGTTTCGCAATTAGAACCCGTACGTTATGTACATCTTTAAGTGAAGAACAGACGAGGCTACTAAAACGGGCGGTATACCTCGCAATGGTGATTTTGTTACGTCTAATCGAATTTTTGCTAATTTATTCATGATTTGGGAATGGTCCATGTTTGCGCATGTTCAATGGTGCTTCTACTATATTACATCGTTGTTTTGCTATTTTTACTCGTGAATATCTATATTGCTATAATATCCGATTGTTGTTTTTGTACGTTTGATAATGAATATTTGAACGTTCAATCGTTATTTCGCTGTGCTCAGACATGGTCGATGTTTTCCAAATTTTTTCGATGACTGTATTCGCAAAAAATAAAATTGTGCAATTTTAAAGAAAAACGATATAATAAGGTAATAGGTAACTAACATCACATTAAACCGGCATTTGTAATGAGCTTTATCGGTAATATTTTTTTGTTTCTTGTTAAAATTTGTGTGAGCGCTATATTTCTTTGCATACGCTATATCGGTAGATCGCTTGCGCGTGGTCATGCACATAGTTTCTATATAATATTGGTGTAGGTGTTCATATTTATTTTCCTTATGGCTTATGGCGTTTCTATGTGCAATCGATGTTTTGCAAAGTGTAATTGTGGATTTTCTATGTTGTATAATTACTTTGCAACATTATTGCTGCGCTACGCTGGGCGGTGATATTTCTGTGTACACCCATTAGATATATTTGTACGTTCGATTATACTATTGGTATGTTCAATAATTGTTTTGCCATGTTTCATAAGCATTCTACAACATTATCATGGTGTTAACATATTGCTTCGTGACTTGTGATTTGAGAAGTTGAAATTTATTTATAACTATAGGTCGACCACAATCTAAAGACCGTTCCCTAGCTTTGTCCGGTAAGAAAAAAGCGGGGAAAAGTTGCCTGACAAGCCCGTATTACAAGCCTCAATATGATATTCCAAATAAATATATATTTTTTAGTTTAAAAAAAGTTACTTTCTTAATAGAAAAATTTCTTTTGTGCTCATTTTTTGCATCGAAACAACATACATATTTTTTGCGCACATTCTTTTGAATGCGGTGTAGCTATAGCTGTAGATTAAACTGGGAGAAGCAACAGAAAAATGTGTATGAAAACGTAATGGGTCTATACTGGTTGACTCATGCAGAAGCAGCGCAAGACAAGGGAACATGGAAACAGCTTGTCGAGTCTTTGGGCCCCAGACCCTACTGAACAAGGGGATGAAGATGATGAAGATGATGAACTAGCTGTAACCAGTCAAAAATGTCGGAAGATTGGTTTGTATCTTTGCTAAACCCTAGGAAATATTAACAGTATATTTTTGGCGGTCTACGGAGAGGCGGCCGTAGCAACATGTGTAGAGGGGCCTGTTCGAGTTTGCTGGCCCGGATTTCAAGCCCCATCTCAAGCCGTTTAATTTGTTTCTTTAGCCGTGAATTTAAACAAAATTATAGATATTACACGAAGTCACGGACGGACAGACGGATAGAAGACAAAATTATTATGTTTGATTAACCTTGAGCCGAGCTATTAGCATAATACTTTTTTCGTACACCGTCTGCTATTTAAGTACTAGGAAAAAATATTCCCATCTTCACAATGAATAATTCAGAGAATTGAAAACCATACATTTATCACTCACTGCGATTCATTAATTTTTTCTCTCGTGTATTATTATAATATTATTATTCAAAAACATTATGACTGAATGGTGATGACCGTAACTTGACGTTATCTTTTCTACGTAAAGACTGCGGTTATTATTCTCATTGTTTATTCTTCCAGTCTCCAATTAAAAAGTATTTTTGTAAAAGGATGATTGATCCGAAATATTAGACGTGCAAATGAGGATCGCTCATCGCAGAAATTTTATGATTAATCACCACACGACAAGATCACGGCTGCAATGAATAACTTATAAAATTATTAATGGACAAATGCCTTACATGGTGAGAGCACAGATGCAGGAAAAAACATGCATGTTTTGGGCTCGTAGAAAAAGAGAATATTATCATTAGTCAAAGAACGATGAAGCTACATGTATTTCTATGAATGTATACTTATATATGCAAAACATTTTTTCAGAGATGAATTTATGTCTATAATATGTTTTACCGAATGTGGCGAACAGCTAGAAAATTTATTGTGATGGATAATTAATTAATTAAACTTAAATGCATACGCCTAACATATTTTAATGTATTGCACTAAATGAAGCAAAATGGAACATACTCAAAATATTATATTCGGAATTCAAAATTGGTTAAAAATTTGGTAAAACTGAATATCTAAAATATATAATCTGAATATATAAAACTGAATCTGAATATAACTTGTCCGACACTGCGTGATACGAAAATGTTTAAAAAATCTTATTTCATTCCTGCTAATGAGTCAATGATAATGTCTTAATTTCTCAGTATTTTGCAATCGCTAAAATTACATTGACCTTGATAACTGAGTTAATCTGAATATAACTTGTCCGACTCTGCGTGATACGAAAATGTTTAAAAAATCTTATTTCATTCCTGCTAATGAGTCAATGATAATGTCTTAATTTCTCAGTATTTTGCAGTCGCTAAAATTACATTGACCTTGATAAATGAGTTAATCTGAATATAACTTGTCCGACTCTGCGTGATACGAAAATGTTTAAAAAATCTTATTTCATTCCTGCTAATGAGTCAATGATAATGTCTTAATTTCTCAGTATTTTGCAGTCGCTAAAATTACATTGACCTTGATAACTGAGTTAATCTGAATATAACTTGTCCGACTCTGCGTGATACGAAAATGTTTAAAAAATCTTATTTCATTCCTGCTAATGAGTCAATGATAATGTCTTAATTTCTCAGTATTTTGCAGTCGCTAAAATTACATTGACCTTGATAAATGAGTTAATCTGAATATAACTTGTCCGACTCTGCGTGATACGAAAATGTTTAAAAAATCTTATTTCATTCCTGCTAATGAGTCAATGATAATGTCTTAATTTCTCAGTATTTTGCAGTCGCTAAAATTACATTGACCTTGATAACTGAGTTCACCACTAGCCGCTCATTTCCCTTATCATATTCTCGGGCCTCGAGTACGATACGAGCGGCGAGCTGCATAGCGTCAGAGCATCAATGCGCCTGATGAGTGAAGGACGGCAGAATATTGAGCTTGGTTATATCGTGGCCAGAGTCCCTCGCTACTCTGGCGCATTGACGCTCTAACGCTCTGCCGCTTGCCGCTCGTATCGTATCCGAGGCCTAAGACATTCTTCCACCAGCATGACATTCCACATCAATTTATCCCAAGAAGCAGGATCTATCACATGTTTTTATTTAATTCAACACCCATTTATCCGAGCTGGTAAGCGTATTATTTGCCAAGGACTGTTGCGTGTCACGTGAAAGAATTATTTGACCTTGGAAGTCACACTGTGACTACTTGCGCTGTGTTTTTATATCTCGTATAATTTAAAAATCTCCTAATTTTGTTTTCTACAAAATTCATTATTTTTTAACATGAATTCCCCTCATTCTCAAATATTGTTTTTATATAGAACGTTAGTATCATACTAGAATTATACATGTTGTAACAGAGCTAGTCCGTAATATTTTACAGGTAGATCCCTGTCTTAATTCTGACTCTAAAATGTTCAGGTGGTCAATAGAATAGAAGATAAGTTCGCAATTTTTATTTTGCATATTAAAGTAACTTACAATAAATATAAAATTCATTAACTTTGAAAACTGCAAGAAAAATCTGATTCAAATATCTGAAAGGTTTTAATAATTTTGTTTGACTTGTGTTGAAACGAATGAATTTATAATATTCGATATAAGTTATTTTAATGAAATTCAAATGTTTTACAGAAGATAAGTAAGAAATATTGAAAAAATAATGCAAACTTTGAAGTAGTTTATCTCCGTAACTATTGATATGAGAATATTGTTGCTAAGATATTTTCGACTCATTGTGGACTAGCTTTGTTGCGCCCTGTATAATGAGTCATTAACACTAACAGCCGTCAATGTTTTATTATTTTCTTCAGGTATAAATAAAATCAATGTGTATGATCTGTAAAAGCGAGCCACGTAAAAAGTTTGCATGGACTGACTCTTACGACCGAAGAAAAAAAAACAACATTTTAATCTTGTGAAAAAAAAAGTACCATGACCAAAATTTCAACACTCGTTTATAATATCAGGGTTATTGTCGAATTATTGATAACCTGTATGTCAAAAACAAAATGAATAAATTAAGATAAATAGGACGTATTTACGCGAAAATTATATAATCCACAACGTGGTCGAAAATGACTCAAGTGCACCAAACTGATGCTTAAATATCGACGCTATCGGTCTGTAAAAAAGATCCAGGCAAAAAGAAAATGATAATTAATATAAATTAACTTTGTTTAAACCACTTATTTATTGAAAAAAATCAACATGTTTCAAAGCCAATGGCTTCTTCATCAGGAAAACAAAAATAATATTTAAAAATCAAAGTATAGATCAAAATATTAAAAAGTTATATATGGAAAATAATAATATAAAGTACCTAATTAATATGAAAATAAATAAAAAAAATAAAAAAATATAAAAAATAATAAAAAAGAAAATGTTTATAATTTTTATCACCCATAGAACCAACCCACACGGACAGCAGGTTAATTTTTTATTAATCATAAACAATCAAATAAATTTAAACATACCTCGGAAAATACGCCAAACTATATATTTTAAACAATAAAAAAGTATTAATATTCTTTACACAAAATCGTGCTTTCAATTAATTTTAAAACGAATACCAATGAAGAAATATCTTATAAACTTCAAACGTCAATATCTGTAAAGTGGCTTTGTGTGGATTGGATCCCTTTCGCTTAACTACGTCCAATTATAGATGTCTCACAGAGACAAAGCTATTTATATGGGAAAGTATGTATGGAAGTCTTTATTGGGCATTCAAAAGGCTTGGACCTATCTTTAAGGCTGGGTTAAGTGGTCAGTGTACACAGTGTAACGTTCATCGATTCCACCCAAGATCAACCACACATCTATCAATTTTTTAAAAATTATATATACCTAAATGATATTTGTGTACCCTATTTAACATTATTTGATACAACTACGCTGTCGTCATGTAAGGTTAAAAATTTGTCATTCCCATGAAACAGTGCATAGATGTCGCCGCTAGTAAATGAGACTTCTTTTTTTTTTACTACAGTACTATGAAGCGATATTATTTTTATTCATACGAATTAAGTAATTTATATAAACCTGAAAAAAAATTTATTTTTTTTACTCCTTTTTTAGACCGATTTATATTCACAACATTTTATTATTATATATTAAGAATTAAATTACTGGATTTTTTCGACGAGATATAATACTTTATTTATTTATCGACCGTACTGAGTCAATATATAAATAAAGTGATAGCGAAATGTAAATTTTTCAGGGGGAAGAAAAAAACTTCATTTTATGTAAACTAAGCGGCCCTCGTAGCCCAGTGGCCAAAACACTGGCGTCTCACACCGAGGGTTCCGGATTCGATTCCCGGTGAGGTCATAATAAATGGGCCTCTTGAAGCATTTAAAAAAGAAATTAAAAAAAAAATTGTCATAGGTACCTACTTAAATCCTTGATTTTTCTTATATTGTGCAAATTATTTTTTTTTCTGTTTTACGACATGGTTGCCCTTAATATAGTTTAACAAATTATTTTTTCAACATTACTAACTATTTAAAAAAATTTATGAATGTTATAATGTACATGTATGTTAATAATTAGATATTACAGTTTCAATTTAATTTAATTGACATATTTTGACATATCACTCGCCAATTATATAATAATAAACATAATCCCTAAGAATTTACTGGAGAGACCACATTACAAATGAAGAGGTTCTCAGCAGGATCGATGAAACCAGGCACATGATGAATACCATCTCGAAAAGGCGTGCAAAATGGATGGGGCATATCTTACGCCATGAAAATCTGCTCAAAAATATACTTGGGGGAATGGCAGAGGGAAAGATTGCCAGAGGACGCCCTCGCCGTGAATATCTTGAGTAAGTGTGCCAAGATTGAATTGTGCCTCCTACACAGAGCTGAAGAGGATCGCCGGAGACCGAGAAGAATGGAGAAGGAGATATGCTTTGCTGCAAACCAATCCCACGGATTGAAACCCAGGAAGGAAGGATATCCTGTGAAACTGAAGTTAGGAGTTTTTGCTGGTTTGATATAAAAAATGGAATTTAGTCAGTATTGGCGGCTCACAGTCGATTTAATGATTATCTCTCTGAGGACTAATTCAGGAAACTGTGTTCTGAGAATATGCTAATAAATATACTATATTATAAAATAAATTAACTAGCAAAACACTTGTAAGCTCCAAGTAGTGCGATTACATTTTCTAATCAAGTGGAGATTGCGCGACGGGTTTAGTTTCCCAATATGAGTAAAGCAAAGGAGAGCCAACGGTGACATGTTTAGTGTTCCTGATCAAACTCGAGCGCGTCTGCCGGCGCGGGGGAGTTTATTGTTTGATTGCAAAAGATTACGGCACACTCCGATAGACGCTGATCTTCTTATTAAGCCCGAGCCGCTTCGGGACGCCGAACTTTCCCGATCAGCGCTTCGGGACATTTGGGGGATCCGGGTCGGGAACGAGCTCAGTCACTTTCTAGCCAGCGACCACCCGACTTACGTGTAGTATCAAACACACTACATTGCTACATATTATCACAGTATACCCAGAACAATAGTTTATCTCCGGCCTGTCGGCGAGTTATTAGCCTACTCTTGCATTGACGCTGGGGTTGTCACTTTATTTTTACTCTGTTTCTTTTAACTCGAAGCGTCTGAGATTCCGACGCATAAGGTAGACACGAAACCCGAAAATTTCTGTAATTAGTATAACTAGTTTCTGCACTTAAATTGCAAGAACGCTGATTAAAATCAACGTAGACTTTTAAAAACTCACAGTCTTTGTGATAATCAACACACCTTTTTAGTAAAGCACCAC
>JADDOH010016888.1:0-13935 GCA_016648135.1 Agrypnia vestita | reverse complement strand
GTTTGACGGATAGCCGTTATGTACTTCTTTCTCCCTCTGACTACACCACCGACGTATAGGTACCTACGTCTCGTTTTTTTTTTCGTCTATTAAGTGTTGGGATAATGATCTGACATCCCAATATTGCTATTTTCAGAATGGCACAGTATTTCTTTGTATAAAATTATGCAATGTTTTTGTACTGCGGTATGCTTCTATGTGTCATCGCATATCGCACACGCTCCTACACGGAGGCACACGTGATGTTTATTTCTCGACCATTTTTATTTGTCTAGAAAGCATACCGAGCTTTACAGAAAACATCTGCCCGATACCATTACACACTTATTATTTGTTTGTACCCACACTACGCCTGCACTTACACACATACATGTAAATACCGAGTACGTAGTGATAGGAAATCATATAAAAACATATTCCGGTTATTTTGATTTTGTTTTGAGGGGGACCGAGAGCTGAGAAATCGTATTTTCATAAAAATGCGTGAGATTTTTTTACACATACGTTTGGACCACTAAAATCTAATAGAAAAGTAGAAGGAAATACAACGTTCAATCCTATAAAAAGATCTCTCAGTAAAATCCCTAAATTTACACAGAGCCCAAACATACGTAAAATTGACGTGTAACATTGCGATTGACCGTATTCAGACAAATGAGAACACCGAAAAGGTTGTATTCCAAACAAAGGTCTTGTACCAAACATTTTTCTCGTCCAAATAAGACGTTTGTGTAGTTGAACTAATTCCAGAGGTTTCACTGTACTGTGATTCAAACAAGCGATTGCCTAAGTAAATATAAAATATCTTAATCAACCCCGTGCCAGAGAGACTTTTTTGATATATTATACGTATTAAAATGCAAAAAACATTCCAAACCCTTCACAACGATATATTGGCAATGTTAACAGGGCTCATATTTTTACTAAACGAATTCCGCGTGCAAACCTTTCAGGTCATAATTTGTAAGGCAAGCTGAGAGGCACAATTATTACCGTTGTAAACGTCCCCGTGAAGCATGTTCCACCTTCTACAGCTTACAAATCACCCGACAAACTTGTGACAAGCCAACAGCCAGACGTCTATTTCCTTCGGGGAACGAGTTAACCAGCGGCAACAGGGCCGGCTTCGGCATAGCAGTGCATAGTGTGTGTGCTCGGGGCATAGAAATTTAATGAATTTTGAGAAATTAACTAACTAACTAACTAACCATCACGCCGTTTCTCTGCAGGGGTAGGCAGAGAGGATTGAACGCCACACTCTTCTATCCTGGCACACCACTTTTGCTTCGGCCACATTCATACATCTTCTCATACACGTTCTACGATTGTTGCGGCTTTTAACAGGGCCATCCTCAAATACTTGTAGTACCTGATCGTGCCAGGTCTTTCGCGGACGCCCTCTATTCCTGTTGCCTTCAACATTCGCCTCATATATTTTCTTAACCATCCTTTCCTCGTTCATACGTTCCACATGACCAAACCATCTCAGCACTCCTTTCTTTATTCTATCTACCACACTACAGCCAGCATTGCATTCACTTCTAATTTGTTCATTCCTCACTCTATCGACTAAAGATTTTCCACACAAACGTCTTAGTGACCGCATTTCAACCGCATTCAGTCTACTTTCATTCCTCTTTTGCCAATTCCAGGCTTCACTTCCATACATAAGGGTTGGCACTAGAACGCCATTATGTACCGCTAGTCTTGCTTCTTTTGACAGATTCTTATTGGCCATAATTGCATTTAGTGCACCATTAACTTTGTTTCCCGCAGTTACTCTCCTTACAGTTACTCCCGTGATTAGACGGCAAGGCTGAGAATGAGAAATTCGGGGCATAATAATTTAATAACGATTTACTATATCATCGTCATCATGTTCACTGTCGGCTCTACAACCCCTAGGGGTCCTGGCTAGGGTTGCCACCCGTACTTTATTATAAAGTATTGTACGTTATTTCGGGTAATTATACTCTATACTTTATGAGAACAATAAAGTACGCGAAGATACTTTATTTCGCATCATTTGATTTCTCTGGGATTCATTTTACTTATAACATACAAAAAAAAGTTGATCGTAGAAATTTTTGCGTAAAACGGAACGAGAGAGTTACCGGGGTCGATGACGTTATCGATTGATGCCGAATTGGTTCGATAATTGACGATAACCCAACCTAACCTCAAATGTCGACATTATTGTAAAAATTTCTTGTTTGTTTTGTGTAAGGCGAATTGAGTGCAGTTAAAATACGATTAATTGGTTTTATAGAGTTTTTTCTGCGATGAATAAATAGCAAATGGCGAGACGAAAGAAACAAAGAAAACGAATCTGATAAAAATTAATGACTTATTTACTTTAACTTAAATAATATAGACTGCTGTGCAGTTGTTATTTGTTAAAAGTTGCTAAAAGTAATTAAACATATGTTTTTGTGCAAAATAAAAAAGTAAAGTAAATCGTACTTTATTTTAACACAATGTACTTTTTTTTCTACCTTTAATAACCAATGTACTTTATTTGCATAAAAAAAAGGTGGCAACCCTAGTCCTGGCCTCCTCAAGAGTCTTCCTCCACTGATTTCGGCCTAATGTTAATTCTCTCCAGTTCTGGATCGTCAAGGCGGATATGTCTTTAAGAATATTGCAGCTCCATCTTAGTTTTGGAGTCCCTAAGCTCCTTTGCGCTATTTTTCTGAATTCAATTGTCCCTCGTTATTGACGTTTATGGAGAAATCACAGTTACGGTGGCTGGGACATATCTTGCGGATGCCGGCAGATAAATGGATATTCCAGGCAAGACCAGAAGGCAGAAGACAAGGGGCCGTCCCAGGAGGAGCTGTCGGAAACAATTGGAGGACTGCTGCGAAGCGAGTTAGCAAGTAAATTGGGCTGACGTGGAAAGCGAACCCCAAGATAGGAAAAGTTGGATCCCGACCCAATAGGATAATAGGTAGAAGAAGAAGAAGATATTTCATTCAGGAATAAATATTATTATTATTAAATTAGAGTAAAATAAGAGCTCCGGTTCTGATTTTGTCAGGGTACCTACACCACATCCAAGATTTCCTGCGATTCACGGAAACATTTCTCTTCAGGAAGCTGTTACCTGCAGACCAGTGAACGCTTCAACATCCAGACGGCTGGCACGGGACAAGCCGTTACCTCTGTGCTACCAGGCATCCTGGAACAATATTATCATAAGCAAGTACCTCTTTTACTTTTTCACGTTACAATGAATGATGACGATAGCTGGTGGTATTTGGCCTCCTGAACATCTCCCTTACTTTTAATTTAATTAAATCAAATTATCTTAATAGTAAAAAACGTATTGTCACGTGATGGGGGCGTTGTAGGATACAATTTATTTTATTTTATTTATTTCAAAAAATCCTTGTTTACAAATAAAGGTACTTAATACTAATTTAACAATAAGAATGTTCTTAGGTTTTCACGGCCACTCAGAATCTTCAAGTTTGTGTTTACTGGGGTATTATGCTGTGTTGTTACGACCTTTCGGGCCGACGTTTCGGATCCCATCGCAGGGTCCATCATCAGGGCTGATGTGTTGTCTTGAATGTTGGTGTTGTGGTTAAGTATCGGCTTGCAATACCGTGCCGAAGTCATGATGTGTTTGTATTGTGTTGTATGTATGATTCATCTGTTGTCTGATCACTATCTCTGCGGAGTCTGCGACGAGAATGACTTTGAAGCGCCGGATACCAAGATGTTTTTAATTTGAGACCATCATCTCTATTAATGTTTATCGGATGCTTGTAGATTTCTAGTGCTTCCTTGATAAGACGCGCATGGTGACTCTTAGGCTTTCCAAGGATTTTCGGTTCGAATGCAAAATGATGGCCGGTATCCAGAAAATGCTCAGCCAGTGCTGATTTTTCTGGATGACCGAGTTTGCATGTTTAACAATAAAAATAAAAGATAAAATTACACATTTGTGGATTATGCCACTCTATTAGGCTACGCCTGTCCCAGAGTGGCGTTATAGAACACAATTATAATATTGTTTTGAATTCGTTAGTAATATTTATTTTCATAAGCTAGTAATTATGTATCTACAAAGTATCAAGTGCAATGTTAGTGATAAGTTGAGTGAGTCATAAGTCCAAGTGTAAATATGTGTAGAATAATTGTTTAATGTAAAAAGGGTTAAAGTTTTGTTTAAGATTATTTTTTATTTTCCTTAATTAATTTATTTATTTATATACGTATATATTTTTATTTATAGACATTATTATGCAATTACAGTAAGTAAATTTTCAGTTGCTGTTCTACCTTTGGAGGTAAGCCAGTTGTTTGCTAAAGCTTTTATTTTATTAATTGAGTATATTCTGATTTTCGGGAAGTCTGTTTTAAATATGTTAAATATTTTAGGCCCTATGTATGAGTAATTTTTCTGTCCATGTGTTGTCTTAGTTTTTGGTATTTCGTCAAGGTTTCGTAATGCTTGTCTAGTATTATGTGAATGCGAGTTACTGGTTGCTGTTAGGTGGTTTGTGTTTTTGATGTAGAAGATGAGGGTAGACTTAACGAACAGCTGTCTAACGTCCAGTACATTAAATTCTCTGAATAGTCTGTCTGATTGGTATATAAATGGTTTCTTATTAATGACTCGGAGCAAGGTTTTTTGTGCCGTTATAGCTGGTTTTAATGGAATCCCCAACTTGAAATCGCATAGAAATGACTGGGCAAGAGCATAATAGATAGTTGTGAGTTGCTGTTTATTAAAAATATTTCGTATGGATTAAAATAGATAAATAAATGAGTTTTAGAAGTTTTCTCGATAATAGTTCAATGTGAAGTTTCCAGTTTAGGTGCCTGTCTATTATGATTCCCAAGTATTTCACACTATCTGCATTTTCCAAGGGGGTGCAACCACAGTCTTGGTGTCAATCATGCATAGTCAATTTTAAATCGCTAGATGGCTGCCCTCTTTTTTCTATGCTGAATGTCAAATACTTAGTTTTTTTGAGATTGACTGTTAGCAATGAGACACTTAAATTAAATAGAGTTTTTATTTATTACAAAAGTCACTTGCCACAAATTTAAAAGGAACACTGTTCCAAAATTCGCACTTATTTCGCACTAGTCACTCAAGAATCTTCCACTTGTCTCTGAAAATTCTGATTCACGTCGTTTGTATAACTCTTATCACTATCCAACAGTACACTTAATCACGGTCTGATTATAATTCGCTCTGATTTTGGTGCATACAGGATCCTTTCAGACTTTCTTTTCCAATGTTTCCATTCGATTCTGTGACGTTCTTCTCTTTTTAGAATTTTAAGAATTTCGTGACAATATTTATAATTTAAAAATTAAAAAAAAAAATTACTATGCATACCTACGTGCAAGACTTAGTCTAATATAATACATTTTAATAAAAAAATAGAGTTTAAATATGTAAGTATACAAAAATTCTTTAATTTCCTAAAATTAAGAATTCAAAAGGATGTAAGTTTGCCTCAATCCTCAGGACAGGAACAACGTGCCCTGGGCCTGGTTGAGTGACTTTACATAAAATATGTAATAATGTATTATATTATATTATTAGGTATATACTTATCTCAAAAAGGGCAGTATTTTAAGACCTTTAGTACGGATTAGCCAAACCGTTGTTGTAACTGTAAAGTTTTGTGTTCAGTTGTAAATTTGATTGCTAACTAAATATTTGCAATTTAGCCAAAAATCCCCTGTACACTAGAAAATAAATCTTCTGCAGTTAAATCTTAGTATTAACAAAACCCACAATCATAGTTGCAATAATGGTTAAGCCCATTAATAACTGTAATTTACATATTTTCTAACAAAATATACTTTAAAGAAAATTATTGCAAAAATTGATAAAGCCATTAATTATTAAGGTTCACGCTTTAAAAAAGCCTAGATAATGTTGATATTCTTGTATAAATGGATTAATTGCATTACCTATTATGTGCTGTCAATATATTATTGTAAAAAAAATGAATAATGTTGGTAAGTATAGGAAAGCTTTGATAGTTTCAGTTTCAGTGCCGATAAATCGGCGTTTATTAGCTTAATAACTTTTATAACAGCTTGCATTAAAACATAATTAATGTTAAGAATATTTACAGAGTTAATGAATAAGATAGCAACAAATCCAATATACAATATCTATGTATTATAAATTACTCAATTATACAGATGTCTCTAGCGTGGTCCATTCAAATAAACAAAAGACTCTCAGATTGGTACATACTCGTTATACAGAACTTCCACTTCCACTTGTGTAGAGCGATCACTTAAGCCATTTCATACAGGTTGTAAGCTCTGGGCCATCGTATAAAAAGATTTCTACACACGTTTCTCATATTCATAAATTCGTCTCAGTGGACTTTTATAATTACCCCTCTGAGGACAAAATCCAGTAACTGTGTTCTTAGAACATACCTACATATAAAATATTGTTAAAATATATTCATACTAATAAACCTGATTTTCATGCGTATTCTAGTACATATATACATATGTTAAAATAATTCAAACATCTATAGAACTTTCAAAGATAATATGTGGATGTTCTTAAGATGTAATTGGTGAACGTTGCATTGTGTAGAGTGATCATTTAAGCCAGCTCATACAGGTTGTAAGCCCTGGACTCCTACACACGTTTCTCATGTGCATAGTTTCGTCTCTGTGAGACTTCTATAATTTATATTAATTTATTTATTTTAAAGTTAATTGTACTTTATCAATTGTGAACATTCTTACAAAAAGAGTTAGCCCTCGAAACAGTCGATTTTGTACCATTCGCATCCGCCGTATCTTGTATAAACGTAATAATATAATTAAATTCGCTCTTATTTACAAAATTGTCGCCATCTTGAAAATCATATCGTCAAAACACAAAACTTGACGCCGACCTCAATCTGTGTTTCCCGCGGGGCTCCCCGTTTGTCATTCTCCCGATAATAATAGCCAGGTTACGGTATAATATTCTACATATGGACGCGCACCAAAGACGCCGCTGTAGATGTCGCTAAACACAATGGTTTTCTTTTACAAATTTTACGAGATCGTAAATTTTTAAAAATAAAAGACCGCACGTTTCCGGCATTTCACATTTTAAAGAGTGTCTCTCCAACCCGAGAGGTTAGCCTCGGTTCATCTTCGCGGTAAATAATAAATCCTGTCGTAAAGCAATATAATAAAAATGGACATTTATGGCACCGTACAGCGTTTCAAGCGAAAACACCCCAATTGAAGAATGGAAGAAAAGCTTTTCAATTTAAATTTAGGTAATATCTACGCGTAAAGTTTCAATACGTCTATCAAATGTCATCATGTTAAATTGATGATTTGAAGATGTACGAGTATAGTATAAAAGCGATCAAGGCATGATTGTTAAGGTTGTTAGCAATCCATTTACTCGTATATTCTTTGAATGCGCGAGCGAAGCTATGTGAATGTGGGTTCCTATTATAGTAATGGTAGTGATATCTAAATATACAAACCAGGCATATCTAAATATACAAATTATCATCGCCACTTCGACTATAACGGGCATACCTTCCGGAACTATGGATAGCTGCTAGGCCAGCGAAGAATATGTTTAATTGGATAATTTATTGATTAAGTTGTACTGTGGTAGACCACTTCTCTCTTTTTGGTTATTACATTTTCTATAGTTAATATATAAATAAATTATATTTTCAACATTAAAAAATAAGTTTTCAAAAAAAAAAACACATCTACAGTTGCCGGCAAACTTCTTGAAATTCTTTGGCGTAGTGGGGGAATGCGCAGAAGATGAAATTTGGGTCTCGTTGGTGGAAAGGTAGATGCGCAAACTTCCCCCCACTACGCCGTAGAATTTCAAGATGTTTGCCGGCTACTGTACCTTGTAGAAGCAATCGGCATGGAAACAGCGAACTCCGCAAAGCAAATATCAAGAGGATTTGTCTTTTGAGATGACTTTCCAAAGGATTTACCCATTGGGTGACTTTCCAGAGGAATTGTCCATAAAGATGACTGCCCAGAGCATTTGCCTGTTAAGATTTGATATGACTGACCACAGAATATAAAACTTTATTTCAATGAGAGATTTTCATCTCGATATTGATATATTGAGAGATTTTCATTGATATATTATTAATTAATGAGGCGCCTTTCAAAAATGATATGATATCACAGTGATAGAGGGGGGAGGGTTAGCAGAATTGTGAAGTTAATCAAAAGCGGGTAAAGGGTCTTTTAAAAAATACACGAATTTATTCATAAAACTATTTTCAAATATTAACAAAGAGATTTCAAATTCTATTTTTATGTATATTTAGGTTTATTTGTGAGTTATCTGTTTCGATAAATATACATACATATAACATTTTCAACAGTAATACACAAAATTGCAAACATACACAATAATTCCAAAGAGTTAAAGGGTGTTTGAATCATTAAAATCGAAACATTAATGGTAATTGTTTTTATCCCATCAATTGTTGCATCTGTCTTTACAAATCAAAATAATTTTCTTTATGTGATTTATGGTGGATGGGAAGGGGAGATCTGGCGTAATGTGACACATTAAAATTTCACGAAAAACCTCTAATATCATTTAATTTATGGAAGCCACCTTATTGAAAAAGAAGATAAATAATCTAGATATTTCCTGTTATCAAAGACCATCCAAAAAACGTCCCAGAAATACGATCTTGTAATGACATTACTATTGAAATAAATTAAAACGAAAATCTTAAGTACAGAAAGTCACGTTGATTGAAGACTTCCGTGAACGATAGCTGGAATGAAAACAACATAAAGAAATCGAGAGCAATGGCGTCAAATAATTTTACCGCCAAATATAATGGCAGCATTTCTCATCTCCGGACTCCATAACCACTTTATAGTCCCTGGTTTTCAGTTACGAATGGGAGATTCGCGTTCAAGCGGTTGTGGACCGAAGGCGCACTGTTTACCGGTCATTTTCGTTTGCGCTAAATTTTATTCAAATTTGAAAGGCATTCACGGCGCATGAAAGGCTTCCATTGTGGATGACTCACTCAGATTTCTTTGAAGTTCAGCTATTTGAAAAACATTGCCCGGGCAACGCTCAAATTACCGACGTACACCAACGCGGAGAATCGAAGGTTCAATTTAATGTTTTAAGAATTTAATAACAATTTCCCTTTTTGGCTCGAGATGCCTAAACCAAAACCGACACGTGCCTGGGAATGATTATATTTGAACGCATGAAGTCAATTTGTGCGGTCGGTTCGGCCGACCCAAGATTGCCTCGAACCTTGAGTCTTGGTCTCACTCAGTCGGGTGTTTACAAAATATTGGGCGTCTCTGGTGACGCTTAGCGTTTTATGACGTAATTGATTTAATTTATGACACAAACTATAAAATCACAAATTAATTTTATAGTGTAGAGTTTAATTCATTTTAATTTTAATTTTGATTGCTTGCATACGAACAAATTTATCAATGTGATATTTTTAGATTATTAAATTTTTTCCAAATATTTTTTTTATCCTACCATTTGGAGGTTATTTTCAACTAATTTCTTCTTTGACCATTAAATTATTTGTAAATATAATTAACTTTTAATTACTTTTTTAACTGTCTCAACACAGATTTTTCTAGTGAGACGCGTAGTCCAATTTAAATTTTATAATAAAACTTATTCAGATAAAATGAAAATATATTTTGATCCAATGTCAGCTGTGGCGTCCTATTTTATTTTATGTGTACTATATGATGTAATATATTTTTTTATAATTACGGCTGTAGCTCATGAAATTGAGTGTTTTACTTGAATATTATCATTTGAATTTAACAAAATTACATCAAAATATTATAGGAAAGGTAACATTAAGTGAAAAAATATGAATTGGTTATTTCTAGAAGGAAATATAGATATTACTGTCATTTTTACTATCACCGCGGGGGTGGAGGCCGAACTGATTAGTTCTTCCGAGGTCGTAAATTATATGCACTTTGTTGTGGAGTGTTCACTTCTCCTATAGAGGTCGCCAGTGTGCAATATGTACTAATTACAACTTCGGGCTTTTCTGTGATGTCTCTTAATCCTATCCACCCTAATATAATATAATAATCCATTCACCCCCGCGGTGATAGGACGCTCTCCTGATGACGCTGGATAAGACTTCGTCGAAACGTCGAGATATGCTTCTCGGTGAAATATACGATTCTTATAAAATATCCGTTTCTTTTAACACATAAATATGTAATAATAAGTCTAACTCTTTAATTACTATCTCGATTGTTATCACTTGGAAGCAAAGATTTTTCTCTTGCAACATAAAAAGCTCTGCAATTTTTGTCTATGTAATGTTCTAACCTTAGAGTATATACATGTATATACTCTAAGGTTCTAACGAATATTCTTCTTATTCAATGGCACTACAGCCCGTATCGAGTCGTCTGCATCTTATCTGAATACAAGTTCATGTTCTCGGCTCAGAATACAGAATTCTGTAAACTTCTTCTTCCAATTCAGAATATTCATCAGTTCTACTATATCCTCCCAAAGAAGTCGAGGTATTCCTATTCTTTTCCTATAACTTTTCCATTAATCTATTTGAAATCAGCACATTACTCACCTTAAAATTGTTTATCTGCATTTTCTAAACGTCAGAGTTAATACGATATTGGTAATATTTTTATATCTACTTATATGTATGCATTTACAATTAAATTGAGCCGATTTACAACCTTACTCTCGCGGATACTGTTTTTTTATATAAAAATAACTTTTATTTAATTAATAACAATACTAAATAAAATGTTGAGTTGAATCTCAATGGTAATAAATGTTGTTTTTTATAGTAACTAATAGAAGAATATCGGTAGGCTTACGAAGCATTAAAATGAGGTTTTTATGTTTTTATTGTTGAATATTTTAATATTTTTAACGTATAATGTAAAATATTGTTATAAGTATGTTAAGTACTGTTGGACTGTATCCCAAAATCTTGGTCACAAAAAGTAACAAAAAATATTTTTTACACCGTTAACGTTTATTACGATCGATAATTAAAAGGTAAGTAACTAAAAACTCTGTTATAAATTTATCAAGACTGACAGAAGAAAAAACGTCACAATATTTGTATATGAAGGAGAGTGGGTAGACTCTTTAATTAAATTCTGTCTCATCAATAAATGCTTAATATTGAATTCTTTTTTGTAATACAAGCCATAGAAAACGAAGCAAAATTAAAATAAATATTTCCAGTCTATTCTGTTGAAATTAATAAACATTTAGTCCCTATAGCGGCGCACGGGCCTATTTAATATTTTACGATGAGAACAAAGAAAGCTGATTGAAAAACAATCTTGATTTGGAAGTCTACATTGCTCGGCTTTTTCAAAGGAAACACTTCGGAATTTTTTGTATTTCTTCAAATACATTTTATTAGCAGAAAGATATTTCAAGATAAATTATACAATTATTTTAATTAATTCAGTACAAGATTTAATTTAGGTATGTACCAAAGTAAGTAGGTACCCAACTTTTATATTAAAATAGAAGATATTTATCTGAAACACCGCCAAACCGTTTGCGGTACTTTGACAATCGTATTTCATTATACGTTGCGTGTTCGCAGAGTTTGATTAACTCTATCCGAAATCGACCTCACTTGTTAAAACAGAACCGCGGCCGAAATGTGGAAAATTCTCCGAATGACTTCACAAGACCACGGCCTTCGAGATCATCGAAATTGAAGCGTAGATTTTGAAAAGAGGAACAGCAATGTTTTGGGAAAAAATAAATTTGCTGACTCCTGGAAATAGATTTAAGAAATTTTCTGCTGACGTACGTTTGATCTTTTCAAAAGAGATGTTAGGAAATATTTTATGATATTGTATCGGACAGGTAGAATTATGACGACGGGATGATGATGATGATGACCCGTCTGATATGACGACGGGATGATGATGATGATGACCCATCTGAAGTCGTGAATGTTGGTCCTTTCTGGGGCCCAGGTCCGTTGTATGGGCGAATGCCGTACGCGGGACCCACCTCGCCTCCAAGCGGATAGTCGGCGCGGGCAGCGAGCCGGCGTTGCGATCCTAGCTGAGAGGATACTGCACCGACGCGATGTGTTGACATCTCCGACGGAGGGCGTTGGAAAAGTTCCACGAAGAAATTGCATTTTTGGTCTTATCTTGTAAAGTGTTGAAATATTTGAAATACTTAAGAAAATGAAATATTTAAGTTTGATGAAATATTTAATGAAATATCTTAAGAATGAAATATTTAAGAATTAGATAAGACATTTGTAAATGTAATATTGAATAAAATTGATGTTTCGTGGTCTTGATATACAGGGAAAGCTCGCGCGATGGGAATAAAATCATTTTTAAATCGCGCGGAGCGCCGCGGACTATCATAGAATGGCCGCCATTTTGATGGAATTTATGTAAATGTCCTGCCTCGAAGAGGCGAGGAAGTAAAAATACATAAGTATTTAAATGTGCCAAATGAGTCCTTTGTGTGGTATTGTAAAGTAGAAATTAAAGTAAAAAATGTTTAATTGAGAGTAAAATATCTCGCGTGGGCCCTGATAAACTCGCCTGACCGCGCCGCCTGTACGCAGCCCGCGCGGGTAATGGAAAAAACCCGGCGCCACGATGGCGCCGTGCGGCTGGAGTGGGCCAGCGGATATTTTTGAACTCTGATTACGGACGTTACAGACGTCCTAGCGAGCTGAAACATTTTTTATTGTGTTCCTCATGTGAACATCTATGGGAGTGATATGTTTTTGCGTGTCTGAAAGTTAGTTAGTGCGCTTTATTTGTGGTGACATACTTTGTCTGCCTATTACGCAATTAATATCTATCCGACATACTTGAAAATATGACCGAAGGATGCGCTTGATTGAGATCTATCTAATGGTATAATTTAGAATCTCGTAAAATCACGTTTTCTATTTTTTATGACCTGATTAAGATTCGAGCCTTCACGGTTGACTTTTTGATACAGTTTCTAAGTATGTAGGATCTTGCAGGTCCACTGACTGTGTCACAAGCCTTTGCAAGGTCAGACTATATCAGGTGACACAGTTCTGACCCCGTGGGGCTCAGGTAAAACATGTTATAATTTATTTTTTGACTTTAAATTAGGGCGGGCCCGGCCTACTTCCCCAGAGCACCGTAAGATGGCGGTCGCACGCCGCGCGTTGCGACAGTCACCGTGAGGCGGCGACCGCCGCCTCTCGCACCCCCACTCTCTCAACCCAACGCGCCGCGCGTTGGGTTGAGAGAGTGGGGGAGCAGACGCCAACGGCCATTGGTTTTGTGACGCAACTTGCGGTTGTGTAATCTTTTATCACTTGTAAAGATAATATATAATAAATGGTTTTGCTACCGGCGGTCACCTGTTGCACATTACGTGCGGTGACTTAGACGCCCTCTGGACCGCTTTCATCTGTGTTTTTACTGCTATCCTGCTCCCTATATGGATTCCTACTTGGTAAAGATGGCGGCTGAGAATATACGGGCCAGCCTGTGTGCTCCTGTGCTTCTGGACCCCCGCGACGGACGTTCCTCTATGAGGCATTTCGCATTCAAGGCGAAAGGCTCTGCACTACATGGAAGTGTTAGCACTGTGTTGTCTCCGAAGCGGGCCGTGACTTACAACCTCGGCCTTCGGAAGCAAGCTTGATGGAACCGCGCAAAATTTATCAGTTCCCGTGCGGAACAGATATTCTAATTACAATGCAATCTTCACTCATTAAGAAGTGTTAAAATTGTTAATTTTAATATCATTGAAAGATTTGGCAGATACTTCGTGGTGCAACATTATAATTTAAAATATGTTTTACTTTACTTTGTAATACACACACACACAATATGAGCTATTAAATTACAATAATAGTTTCGAGAGGAGCAGTCCCTCTCATCATCAGGTATAGTTATTATCTATACCTG